>LOEQ01005153.1:76983-108261 GCA_001685075.1 Bramus lutescens
GAAAATTAGGAAACAACTTTCCTCAAGACCCAGCAATACCACTTTTGGGTATATCCAAAGGATACTCAATTGTACCAAAAGGACATGTGCTCAGCTATGTTTATAGCAGCATTGTATGTCATAGCCAGAACCTGGAAACAACCTAAATGCCCCTCAACCAAAGAATGAAAAAAGGAAAATTTACACAACAGAATACTACACAACAGGAAAAAATAGTGACATCTTGAATTTTGCAGGCAAATGGATGGATCTAGTAAACATCATATTGAATGAGGTAACTCAGACCTAGAAAGACAATTATCACAGTACTCACTCTTGAGTGGTTTTTAAAAATAAAGCAAAGAAAACCAGCTTACATATCACAATCCCAGAGAATGTAGACAACAATAAGTACCCCAAGAGAAACATACATGCATCTAATCTACAAGGGAAGTAGAAAAAGAGAAGATATCTTGAGCAAATTGGAGTATGGGGACCATGGGAGGGGGCTGAAGAGGAGGAAAGAGGAAGGGAGGGGAGCAGAGAAAAACATATAGCTCAATAAAATCAATAGTTAATGAATTCAAAAAACATACATGTGTACAATTCAAATATAAACTATTAAATTATTTTCTGATAGTTTCAAGGAATTTATGAATATATAAATTGTCCTTTTCTTTTTATGTTGTAACACCCATAGTTAGTATTTAATTAAAGTTAGACTGCCAGATGGAAAGAAACTGGGAAAGAATTTTGAAAGGACATGTACGTGCCAGGGTTTGTATGAGTATGCAGTGGTATTTTAAACTCGCGATCTGTTTGCATACAGAACAGTGGCAGATCCTCAGAATATGGCACATTAGCAGTCTGCCAGACTTGTATTTTCTTCTCTCTACAGTTTCCTTAGTACTCCATTCAACACAGCTTTCACTTTGCTTATTTCCTTCCTATCTTTCCTTATCAACACTCTCTGCTGGCTTCACTCAGCTAAAGTTTGCAAGTCAAAATGGGGAAATCGTCAAATTTTAATTGAGAAGACAGTGGGAAAACATCTCAAATAATAATATGATCAAAATTAAATATGTAAACTATATTTATTTACTAAAATAAGATTTTTTGTCTTACATATGAAAAATATTATATGTCTTTAATGAAGAATAAACGACTTCCTTAAGTGTCTCTCACTGAGGTGCCCAATCTTGAAATAGAATTTAGATTAAACCAATAGAAGAATTACCAGGAAAGTCATGAAAATTAATAGATATTTGACACACAAAATCAGCTCTGCAGTAAATAAAGGAAAGCTAGAAACAACTATTTCATTAATAATTAGCTACTCATAAATTAATATTACTCTTAGTTATCAAGAAAGCAGTTACATCACCATTCCAACCATCTTATCATTAAAGTAGAGATTTTATAAGAATGTTGAATTAGATATGTGATATAAGCTATTTTTTATTATTTATTCCAAATAATTATTTAACTTTTTAAGTTACATGAAAATGGATATGAGTATGTGATGTGGAATTCCCCTCTGTATGCTGTGAATACCACTGGTGAATAAAGAAACTGCCTTGGCCTGTTGATAGAGCAGTGTAGAAAGAGGCAGGAAAAACTAAACTGAATGCAGGGAAAAAAGAGACAGAGTCAGGGAGAAGCCATGAGCTGCTGCTGGAGAGAGATGTGAGTTGCCAGTTGGAACCTTGCCGGAAGGTCACAAGCCTCATAATAAAATGTAAAATAATGGAGATGGGTTAATTCTAGATGTAAGAGCTAGTTAGCAATATGCTTAACCTATTGTCCAAAGAATATTGCAAATAAGATCATTTCTGAGTGATTATTTCAGGAGTCGGGGTGGCCAGGAAACAAACAAGTGGCTTCTTGCAACAAGTAAGTCTGAATTTAATACTTGGAAGATACAAATATAAGAATTATTCTCGGTACTTGCACAAACATTCTACTGAAGAGACCAGTGAACCAAAGATATGATGGCAGATATAAAAAGAAAGTTTCCTAGTTAATTTCATAATAAGGGGGAAATCTTTGATTTAATGCTGTTTTTATACTAAAATATTTCTGTTGCTGTTATTTCTACATATGACTTGCTTATATATTTTTGAATTACAAAAATGTACTTATTAAAATTTCTATCATTGATCTGATTCTTTTGTTATATACCTTAAATAGTGAAGAAATATTCAGTATTGTTGTGATTTAAAGCTAAAGGTTTGGAAATCCAGGTGTTTCTGTGGAGGATTCCGAATGTCAGTCAAGTTGTCCACAAGCTTTAGCATAATTGCAAGAAGATACAAACAAACTAAACTTACATGGATGTACTTTTAGATTACTCTTTGGAGATGTAGCTAAAGGAAAGAAGTATGAATGGAGGGAGCTGAAGAAAGAATTCAGAAACTAGAAGCACTTCCTAATCTTTCAGAGGAGCTAAATTTGTTTCCCAGCACCATATGGGAAGAATCTTTTCCTTTAACTCCATCTCCCGGACCCTGAAACCCATATAGATACCTGTAAACGTGAAGCATACACTTATAAAAGTATGCACATATAGATGAAAATAAATAAAAAAAAAACTCCTTTTAAAAATATGTGTGAATGGGGCTGGAGAGATGGCTCAAAGGTTAAGAGCACTGACTGCTTTTCCAGAGGTCCTGAGTTCAATTCCCAGCAACCATATTGTGGCTCAAAACCATATGAAATTCAATTGTGGTCCCTCTTCTGGCATGCAGACAGAACACTGCATAAATAGTAAATACATTTTTTAAAATGTATGAAATAGGACTGCAATAGTATCTTTTTCCAATTTCTTTTTTACTTAGAGATTTTTCAGACATTTAGTCAATGAAATGATAGTATAAAACCACCAATTTCACACTCCAATACCATCCATATTTTCCAACACCTTCTCTTTCTAATTTTGTTTCCTTTTTTTGCTTGTTTTGCACCCTGAATAAGTCCATTTAGACCTGTCTATATGTTCATCTATTTTAGACACTGACGAGTTAGCCATTTCTGCATTGACCTCAATCTACCAAATATCAGAAATTTCTCTAACAAAGGTAGAGATTAGCTCAAGAATATCCTTAAAAATAATTGGCTATAAATATAAATATTGCTTGCTAGGTATTCTGTTTATATTTTGTGACTGTTAGCTTGGTGTTTGTGTGGAACTCCTAACAGTGAGGGAGGATATGTATGTCTCTTTTGCTGACCCTTGGAATTTTCTCCTCCTGTTGAGTTGTCTTATCCAGGCTTGATATGAGGAGTTTTGCTGTGTCTTATTGTATTTTATTTTTTCATGCTTTGTTGTTTTCTTTTGCATAGCTGCTCTTTTGAAGGAAAACCACAGGGGAGTGGATCTAGGAGGGTCTGGAGGTGAAGTGGAGCTTAAAATAGTGGAGGGAGGAGAAACTGGACTCAGGATATATGAGAGAAGATCTGACTTCCAATAAAAACAAGAAAAAGGTAATATAACATAATCATTTAGCAAAATAGGAATAACAAGGTCTTGCCTTAGACCTATTTACGCCAAGACCATGGGATTTTGACCATTTGACAATTTCTTCAAATGGAGCGATCCTCAAATCCAAAGAGAAAACAGTAAAGAATAAACCCACAATTTTATAACAACTCTATAATATAGTAGTTTTATATACAACTTTTTGTATAATACGTATATATATCCATACATATACCATTTTATAGTACCGTTCACATAAATAATTGATAATTGAAATATTAACATTAAGCCATAAAAATAGATTATGTCAAGTTTTTTAGAGTGACTTATATGGCATTCTTTATTAATAATGAAAGGAAGTAGAAAAATCATCCCCTGAAAATTGTTTTACAGATATAATTAATAACATTAATAATATTTATATAAATTCATTCTTTTCCTCGGGGAACCAACAGACTTTTCTTATTATAAATCTCTTCTCTAATGATTTCACCAGTCAAATGATTTAACTTTCTCCAATTTTAGATATAACAACTTTGTTATGTCCAAAAAGTATAAAGGGCTTTATAAATGTTCTTTAAAATGTGGAACAATGTTTATCATGAATATAACTCTATTAGATATATTGCTATAACAAATGATGAATATATAGCAACTTTACTCTTATGTCTTTAAACATATTACATTGACAATTCTATGCTTCACATGAAAGTTAGACTTGTGATCACTCCCTTAAAATAATTAAAATTTTCTTGCTATCATTCTGCAGCTAACCTTTCTCTTTCATAGAAGCATCTGCTATATGTCCCCAGACTATTATGATGTTCAATTCTTTAAATTACAAACATTATTTACCTGTCATGCTAGGTCTTTCCACTCTGAGCCTCTGGAGGACAGAAAATAAATGTAAGTCATGTTTTTATAACTCACATGTTTGTGCATATAATAGGTCTTTGCTAAGTTTTGTTTAATGAATGGCTCAAAGAATGCATGCATGAGTGGGAATCAATTTCTGTCCTTTGCTGATGAGGTCCATGTTACATTTTTATGAAGTTTAAATTGAACTGGAATTGTCATAGGAAATTAAATTGAATCAGCATTGTCATAGGGGAATTAAGAGATTATCTTTTTCAAGTGGCATCTACAAGGAGGCATTATGGATATAATTTCATGTTTTCACATATTTGACATATATTCAGCAAAGCTAAATAGATTTTATGCTTTTTACTTCAACAAAACATATTTTTATTCATTATTCATTTTAAATTAAATTTTGCTTTTTAAAAATGCACAATGAACTGAGGATATAAAGTATGAAAGTGTCTCTTAAGACTGGGAAGGAGGGATAGCAAAGATGCTAGGTTGATTATGGTCTGTTACAGGATGCTGACAATATTTTGAATGATGATTATATTGAAACTTTCACTTTGTAAAAAGGACCACTGTGCTGAGTACTTACAAGGTATGGATTTTTCCATAAAGTTTTATAATAATTTTGCAAATTTCTTATGTATATTTTCTCAGTAGTGGGTATTAGATCCAAAGTAGGAAACATCCTAGCAATTTTTTTCACGTCTACTATCTTTTGTTTTAGAGATTTCCTATTATCACTTTTTACCCTGTTTTATCAAAAAATGTAGTTATATAAATTCTAATTCTAGAATTATAGTTGTTTTATTTCAGAAACAGGTGTTTTATTAATGATTTATAAAATATTCATTTTGTCACCATATAATAATACACTCCTAGAATGATTTGTCAAGTAAAGTTCAGCAAAGGATCTTAGCACCAGTGGTAGTCTTGGGCACCCACTGTGGGTTTAACTGTACAATCTGCCTTACATAATCTGCTATACATGCACACTTTTAAAAGATAATTCCATATTTTCCCCACAAACTAAAACCATAAAACATTAAAAATGTGTTTCTTTTTGCAAGTTTAATGCCTTACAACAATTCATCCAAACTTCATGGGCAACCATTCCACTCTTATGCAAAATACCATAATTTGTGCTCTGAGAGCAGAGATTTCCCATGGATTTAATTTCCAACATATGCACTGGGTAACCAACATATCACATGAACACATTCATACATATGCACATGCAAATGTAGACTTAACTTATTGAATGATTGGAAACATATCAATACTCCACTTAAGTTTCTTCTGAAGAACTTGGCTGATTCAAATCATTTTAACTTGTCTGTCCCTACAATTCCAAATGACTTTCACATGTCATCAGTTTTCTTTATGGATTTAAAACAATTCATCAGGTTTTCAATGAACTATTTATATGCTATACCACTCTGTCTTCTATAATAATCTCTATCTGTGCATAATAGATGATATGATGTAGAGTGTATAAAAATTACTCTTCAGGTTCAGCTACCTATTGTGAACTTTCTTAACAAGTTATACATTTCATTTTATTTATATACCTAGTATTAATGGTGAATTTGATAGCAAATTATTAAACATTTGTTTGCTCTATTAATGTTCACTCTTATCAGAGATGTTAGTATATTGAAGATTAATAACTTCCTAAATTTTGACGAAACTTTATATTCATATAATCTAAATTATCAGGTCATTCAAATGTGATCTAGTATGTATTCATGTATACATAGTTAATATAATCATGAAATCATTTGCAGATTTACATTTCTACTACATATATTTATCACTTGTTTTTAAAATGTTTTGCAAGAATTCACATGCTGAATGCTTTGTACTCATATAAAACTATTATAAGGCTGGCTTTAACTTCAGGAAGATGTTCAATGAGAGCATTGTCCTAAAGAATATTCCTTTTCTTGACTTCTCCTTACCCCTAATCCTTAAATGTTTTTCACCTTTCTTAATGGCATATCTAAGTATCTTGTTCTGTCACAATTACCACCATCACATTCTCCTTCCTTACCACAGGTTCTCGGCAATGATGATGGACAATAAGGGACAGAGGGTTCTGAAACAAGTAGCAGAACTTTTCTCAACCTTAAATTATTTTTCTTGTGTATTTTCTCATTCTGTTCAAAAACCAAAGTAGCAATACAAGAACCCCTTTATCCCATTCTTGTTTTGTCAAGGTTGGCCTCAAACAGTTGTGCTAAAGGACTGGTTCCTCGTCCCCCGAGTGACTGGGACGTGAGTGTGTGTTCACCACTGTGCCTAGTTCTTTGGAATTTTATGATTTTTTGTCATAAAATAATTAATTTTTAGAAGTGTCCTCATTGGACATAGGCATAGTGGTCTGTAATCCCAAGACTCTGGAGGCCAAGGCAGGGCAATCAAAAGTTCGAGGCCAGTCTGAATACATAGAAAAGTTCTGGCTCATAGAAGTAGAGAAGAACCAGATTATGTGGCTGGATGCTGAATTGTATAGCCACATTATATAGTACAGAATAAGAGTTTACTTTATTTAGGTTCTGTTTAGTTGACAAAGTATTTACATTGTTTTAATAGTCTTTCAGTCTTTCACATTGCAAATTGAATGTTTTAAAAATTCAAATATTATTTTTATAAATTTTTATAATAGAAAAACTAGTGGTTTTTTATCAAGATTATTTTTATTTTAACAAAAACAAAGTAGCATGATAAAAATTAATTATAAAAATTTAATTAAATATAGAAAATAACAACCACTATACTGTTGTATAAATAATAAAACTTCAAAAAGTATGGTGTATGTACCTATACTTGGAGAAACATAAATAAGCTTGGACTTAACACAAATGAGAACAAGGGTTGACCAAGTTGGGATACTACAAAAAAAACCTCTTGGGGAATTCATAAGTTTTATTGTGATTGCTTATTAGAATATGGCTGATATTTACTTCCAGAAACAGAAATTACTCAAAGAGCTGCATCACCAATGCTTACTAGACATGAGTTACAGCTTATTAAAATACCAAACCTGGAGCACACTGCACAAATTGCACACATCTTAACACATTTGCACTGTCTTTTTTTCCAGGCAACTCAACTGGTCTCAGCCTCTTCTCTGTAAATTGTCTTATCTGTGAGTGTCTCAGCAGCCCTCTCTGCTTATGTATGATTGGGGAAGAGCAGGTCCTGTGTATCCTGTCTGTGTCAGGAACTTGCTGCAGCTTTTGACTTGCATACCTCCTGAGCTTAATCTATAGGGTGAAATATTTCCTCTCCCTTTTTAATATCCAGTATCTTAAGGAGCATTCATAAATGATGTTTTTTTTTTTCACAGCCCCTTAGCATTGGTTCTCAATATGTGAGGTTTAACCTCTTTGGGGAGGTCCATATCAGGTATCTTGCATATCAGAAATTTAGATTTCAATTCATAAAAGTAGCAACAAAATAGTTTTATGGACAAAGGTCATCACAAGATAAGGAACTGTATTAAAGTGTCTTAGCATTAAGAATGTTGAGAACAACTGTCTTAGAGCATTGTTATTTCACTTACCTTTAAAACGTCTTGTGTTTTAAAGAGCTTCTCTCCATATAAGACAGTTTATCTGAACAAATAGATACATAACTATACACTACGAAAATAAATCTATCATTTAAAATTAGCTAACAATTATTAAATAATAATTATAAAACCTAGAGATGTTATATTTATTGTCCATGTAAAAATTAATAATTCATAATATGAAAAAGTATAATTAATTTTAAAATTAAATGTATTTTGCAACATAGATATGTCCCATTAAATATAAAATAATTGCATATATTTTATTTCAATTTTATGCAAATTTACTTTGCATAAATATATGGAAAAAAACAAGTTCCAGTGTCTTTATCAACGCCTTCTCAGTCAGCCCCCATTGTCAGTCACAATCAGAGTGTCCAGTTTGATCACATGCTCATTCAACCCCGGTCCTGCTAGGTTTGGTGAGCTCCAATTAGATCAGACACACTGCTTCAGTTGGTGGACCAACCCCTCGCAGTCCGGACTTCCTTGCTTATCTTTTCCCTCCTTCTGCCCTTCATCTGGACCGTGTGAGCTCAGTCCATTGCTCTGATGAGGGTCTCTGTTTCTTATCTCCATCCATCACCTGACGAAGATTCTATGGTGATATTCGAGATAATCATCAGTGTGATAGTGGGGCAAGGCCAGTTCAAGCACTCTCTCCTCTGTTGCCCAAGGACCTAGCTGGGTACATCCCCATGGACACCTGTGATCCCCTCTAGAGCCAAGTCTCTTGTCAACCCTAAAATGGCTCCCTTAATGTAGANATTTCCAGGAGGATCTATACATGTTTTTCTTTGGGTTCACCTTGTTATTTGGCTTCTCTGGGCTTGTGAACTATGGGCTTAAAGACCTTGGTTTATGGCTAGAGTCCACTAATGAGTGTGTACATACCATATTCATTTTTGGGGGTCTGGGTTATCTCACTCAGGATAGCGTTTTCCATTTCCATCCATTTGCATGCACAATTCAAGATGTCATTGTTTTTTTTTTTTAATTGCTGAATAGTACTCATGGGGGCTGACTGAGAAGCAATTGATAAAGGCACTGGGACTTGTTTTTTATGGCATGTTCTGGCATTTTGGGACCCTAATCTATATGTATGCACAGATTCCTAGGCCTTAATGTAGAGGGGAGGGCCTTGGACTTCCCACAGGGCAGGGTTCCCTGCATTCTCTCAAGCAGGAAGGAGGGTGAGTAGGGGAGCAGAGGGGATTGGGAGGAGGGGAGGAAGTGTAAATTTTTGAATGGAAAAATAAAAATAAATAAATAAATGTATGGAAAATATATGTACAAGAGTCATTGTTATATGTGAATCATAAAATATACTTTGAAGCCTATTAAACATTATCAAATAAAGTTAATATTTAAATGTAAATGACAATAATTAAAGAATTTAAAAAGTCTTTCATAGGTATATTTTATTAACTACATTAGAATATACTAGGAGGTTGTACCATAGTTTGATTGCTTGGTCCATTTACACAAATATTTACAAAATAGTTTTATATTTATAAACTATATCAATAGAAATTATCTCTATATTAATCTATGTTGACTTTGCCGAACATCTGTCTCATAAGAGTCATGTCTTTATATATATATATTGAGACAGGGTTTCTCTGAAACTGTGAAGCCTGACCTGCTACTAGCTCTTGTAGACCAAGCTGGCCTCGAACTCACAGATGTCTGCCTGCCTTTGCCTCTTGATTGCTGGGCTTAAAGGTGTGTTCCACCAATGCCTGTAAAACCTCATGTCTTTGCTAAAAATTTAGTGTTTTCAATACATAGGTCAAGTAATTTATTATATGAACCATATGTTGTGAGTTGCATCTGAAGTTACCTAACATTTAAGCTTTGATTCATGAAATACGTTTAATTTTTTTTATTTTAATTTTCATGTGTGTCTTCTCCTATCCATGGAAACTAGAAGATGGTACAGAATTCTTCGAAGCTGGAGTAACAAGTAGTTTTATGCCACCTGATGTTAGTGCTGGGATCCAAATTTCAGTTCTCTGATATATCAATAAGTACTCAAAGTGATGAGGTATCTCCCCAAACACAAATCCAGAACACTTAATGGTACTTTTTTTCCCTCTCTTTCTCCTATGATGGACACTGTTGGAATACAGGAACTTATGATTGTGTAATGTACTCACATCTGTACTCACTAAAAATTATAATCTAATTATGACCTCTTCCTGCATCAGTTCAGTAGGCATTTTCCATAAGCAAACAGAGACATTAGGTTATCTTATTTTGGATTTCTGTACCTACACACTAACTACATCTCTTCTTTCACGTGTGCAATAAATGAGGTACACCGGCAGACACAGTACAGTGTGCAAAAACACAATTAGACAAAAGTGTATTTTTTCTCTAGTTTTAATTCCATGTTTGAGATTAAAATACTGTAGTACAAAGCAAATGTTAAAAGAGTGCCTGTACAACTCCATAATACCTGGAAAATAACCATGAAAATTACATCTGGGATCAATAAAGATAGGTCAAAGGAGTGCAGTAAGCATTTTGATGCAAATGGAAGCAGAAAATCTTTCTGTAGTGATAAAAGAACCAATGAACCTTAGCTAAGAATGAGAGTCTCCTATTCACACACATTGTGCAAATCTCGCATTGTCTCTCAGACTCTGTCCAAGCTTATTAGGGAGGAAATTGCAACTGTCTGTTCAAATACTGGAGAGCAACAATTGTGTGTGTTTCTTTCCTCTTTTCTTCCTCTTCCATTCAAAGGTAACCTCTCCACTAAATCAGATTATGCTAAGAGAAACACACATAATCTGAGAGTCTCTTGAAACCACAAAAATCTTTACTTCAATAATAAAATGTTTTATTTAAAATAGATTTAATTTTCCATGACTTTTTAATTTTAGGTAGGAGTTAGAGTATGGTATTCACTAAAAAGAAAATTTTGTATTAAGTGTCCAATTCATGCTTCATACTGTGTAGGCTAAAGGTGTTTTTACTTAAAACAAATTACACATATGAAGATATGATGGGATAAGGAATGGTTTTGGAGTTATTATATCATCTCCCTTGCCCCTTCTTTCTTCTGTCTCTTCAGTTACCTCCTTCACTCCCTTTCTATCTTTCTCTCTTTTATTCTGATGAATATGAAGCCAGTGTGTATGCTAGGCTCATACTCTAGCAATGAATGACAACCACAGCCCAAAAGTTTATAATGCTTAAAATAGAAACAAATTATCATTGTAGAATTTCCAAGTTACTCTACTGGATGCAATCATTTTTCTGATAATATACATGCACTCTTCTATTCATTTACTGCCATGCAGTCAGCCCATTCTGCATATTCTCTTTAACACATTATACAACTTTAATACTTTCCTTAGAAAACCACTTTCACTATATGTAGATGTCTCTCTTCCTCATGATATTACAATGTTTGTTAGAGTGTTTTGGGTTATTGTACTTCTCCAAACACCATTATGCTTCTTTGAGAAATCCGTGATAATGGGTTAGAAACAGCCAGAACTCATGCTTTCCCACAAGTATCAAATCATTTCAAGAGCAGCTAAGTATTAAGTAAGGCTATGTATTAATTAATGAATAGATAGATAAATAAATTAATAAATAAGCATGTACAAATAAAAACACATAAAAAGGTTAGATGAAATCTAAATCAACAGTAGGAAAGCATATTGTGGGGCTTCTACACAAACTACAGCTGGCAGATTGTCAATTCCCTCAAGGCAAGAAGGAATTGCAATTCAACATAATTCAGTACCCAATGTTGATTCAAAGTTATAGAGTTTTCCACTAGGCAACTTATTTTAGGATTATTTAAATACAGAATAACTTGGGAAAAAGTTTCCTATTGATCATTAAGTCAATGCAATTTGTATAATAAAACTTAAAAAAATGGATATCTAAAAACTCTTTGAAAATTATGTGTGGCATCTTCTAAAAACATGGGTTCTATAGATTGACTATCCCATAACGTTTTTAGAATATGGAGGATGATGTGGTGTAGTCTAGATTGGTAATACAGCTAGTGCAAAGGTCACTAGGCTTTTAGCTATCTAAGCTCAAGCCTTATGCATGAAAAATGGAAAAAAATGTTCCTTTGAATATACAACCCTGTGTGTTTAACATTCCTGTCTTTTCTGGTGGTTATTTATAGCCGCAAAGACCTTTGTCCCCCCCACAGCATACCATGAGAAAGTGAAAAGAGTCAAGTAGTGTATAAAAGCAAACACATTAGTTGTCAACAAATTTCCATTAATTTTTATTATATTATTCTTATTAATCAGAAAAACTTTTAAAATGTTGTAGAATCATGTTTGTAAAGCAATGAAAGAAAATAATTGTTTTAAGTATTCCCTTATAAATTAAAATTTTCCTTCATAGTCAAGGAGAAAACAAAGGGTTTCTAAGAGAAGTATAAGCGAAAGGAATTCAGAAAGATACAAACCAACATCACAAAATATACATAAAGAAGACATATACACAGAGAGCGAAATAAAATGAATAATAATGAGAGCACAAAAGAAGAGTAAATTTCACCAGAAGAGTAAATACGCAAATGGGGTTTAGGAAACAGTCAAACAAGACAACTTTATGCAAGATTTACGTGACAGTCTTTCTAAATGTCTTTTTATCATAGGCTCTGCCTAATTGTTTCTCTAATTAACAATGATCCTTGAATACACAAATTGGGGGCTAGTTGAACTACTTCATCCATGTGCATCACACATACTGTATTCTCTTTTGTTTTGCAATGTAAAAACTTAGTAGTGCTCTCAATTTAAATAAGCTATTTAAAATGTGGTATTAGCTAAAATGTGTGGAATTTAGCATGAATGAACTATTCCATGGAAGAGACATGGTAACATATTAGTGTTCATTATCCCACTCTATTTTATTGATGTGTCAGCTTTCTACATTTTCATGGTCTGTCTTCCATATCTGATCATAATGTGTCTTTCTCAATCCTCAAACATTTTCACAATTTCTCACACATCTACTGTAATAATCACAATCTTATGAAGATAGTGAAACATAATGCCTTGTGAGATGATCAGAAACTTCATACCTCTCCAGGTTACATTAAAATTTACTGAACTACAGGGAAGTCAGAAATGTGGTATGAGAACATGTCTCAAAATAAAAATGAACCTTAGTGCCGTGTTTGTAGATTCTAGTATAGAAGTATACCTACTCATGTATTCTTGACCAGAGGCCTGTCCTCCTTTATTCTGAGAAGATCATCCTCTTTGACCCAATGTGGAGCTTCAAGAGAGAGTCCATGAAGTGATGAGGGACAAAGGAAACACAACCTAATGAGTCAGGTCAGGCAGAATCAACTTTAATGATCAGAAGGGTGACAGGTGTTGAAGCCTTATCACCTACACATCCAATAAACAAAACTATGGCCACAATAAAATAAAACAAAATCTGCCCAAGAACTAGAAGTAGGACAATTCTTTCATCCTTCTTGATGTTCTTCTTCGTGAGTTTTTAATTTTTATTTTGTGACCTTAGTTCCACATTCTCAAATCCATCTGCCAATAAAAGTGAAACATCCCCATTTGGAGTCACAATTTGTACCATTTTTTTGTGTTACTGCAAAAAATGTCCTTAATTATTTGACATAAAAATGATTCCTGGATTTAGTCCTAATTCTGGAAACTATGATAGCTACAGTCCTCATTTATCTGTGTTTACCCACATGGTCTCTTTGTTGTAGAATTTTGTTAATATTTTGGCTCAAATGAGTCTGATTCATGAACGACCTCTTTTACTTTAATACTGAATCACAGATTAGACAAAGCACTAATATTTTTAAACAACAAATATCTTTCATGTTGAATAATTGAAGTACCTCCTATAGCAGCAGGTCTCGGCCTTCCTAATGCTGCTACCTTTTAATTCAGTTCCTCATGTTGTGGTGAACCCACACCATAAAATTATTTTATTAATACTTCATAACTAAAATTTTGCTACTGTTATTCATTATGATGTATATATTTGATTTCCACAATATCTGATATGTGGTCCTGAAATGGCTTCAACTCATAGGTTGAGAATCACTGCTCTAAATACTGTAACAGGTCTCCTAGCTCTGCATACTTCTTCACAGAGTGACTCATTTCCTGTATCCATTATTCTTTCTTCTATCACCTGCCACAGAAACACTCATGGTTCATTTTCCTCATAATGTGCCTGCACTGTTATCTACCCTGTGAGCTTCTGACTTAAGCACTAAGTATAACTAGATTGTTAATTCCCATGTTCGAGAACTACCATCTTCACACTTGATTAATCCTGTTGACCTTTATTATAACTTTGTTGAGGAAGACACTGGAAGGAACATCTGCTTTTATTGCAGGAAAATAAATTTTTAAGATGTTTCTTAAAAGAAGAATGTAGTTAAGGTCTCTGATTCGGTGGAGAATCCCATCTGTGGCAACCCAAAGGAAACAAAAAAACTGCACTGAAGATAGAACTAAGGTGATAGAGACATTTTAGGATAAATAAATGAAAGATAATGGGACAAAATTGGTATGGGCATAAGATAAAAATATTATTAGTGAATATACAAGGGAAATCTGGAGATTGGTTGACTAGAATCACTGACTAAGAAATTCACTTTTGCTCTTCCACTCAAGGAAACAGTTTCACCAATAGCAGCATCTCAGGGCCACAACATTGTCTTCAGTTCATCGAAATGGATTGTTCCTATTTATTATTATTATTATTATTATTATTATTATTATTATTATTATTTCAACTTAACACAAACTAGAGATACCTTGGGAAGAGAAAATCCTGTTGTTCTCTTTTTATTAAGAATTTTTAATGCATTTTTTCTCATTTACACAGCTCTCCCTGTTCCCACTCCCTCCACCTCCCACTCCTCCCTTCCCTCCACTCCACCCCCCCATCCACTCCATAGTAAGGGTAAGTCTTCCCATGGAGAATCAAGAAAGCTTGACATTTCACTTCCAGGCAAGACCAAGGCCCTGCCCCTTCTATCTAGGCTGAGCAAGGAATAACTCCAAAAAGAATGTTCTCCTGGATGCTTGTTCAAACACTAGGGATAAATCGTGGTCCTACTGCCAGTAGCCCCACAGACTGCCCAAGCCTCACAACTGTTCCTCATATTCAGTGGGCCTAATTTGGTCCTATGCAGGTTCCCCAACTATTAATTTAGAGTTAGAGAGATCTCACTAGCTCAGGTCAACTATTTCTGTGGGTATTACTATCATGGCCTTGATCCCTTTTCTCATATTATCTGTGCTCCACCTCTTGGAATGTTTTCCAGTACCTTGGCCCAGTGACGTTATTCTGATTTCTTTTTAGCCCCTTTATCTTTTGTATATAGAAGGGCTACTAATTTTTTTAATTGATCTTTTATCCTGCCACATTAGTAAAACTGTTTATCATCTGTAGGAGTTGCCTCATTGAATTTATGTAATCATTTATGTATTTTATCATATCACCTGCAAATAACAAAAGATTGATTTCTTCCTTTCCAATTTGTATACCTTTTTCTCCTTTTGTTGCCTTATTGCTCTAGCTAGAACTTTGAGTACTATGTTGAACAGGTAGGGAGAGAATATACAGCCTTGTCTTGTTCCTGATTTTAGTAGAATCACTTTGAGTGTCTCTCCATTTAATTCAATCTTGGCAGTCAGTTTGCTGTATATTACTTTTATTAGGTTTAGATATGTTATAATGTCTCTAAGATCATTATCATGAAGGGATATTGGAATTTGTCAAATGATTTTTAGCATCTAATGAGATGATAATTTTTTCTTTCAGTATATTTATATGGTGGATTACATTTATAGATTTTTGTGTATTGAACCATTCCTATATCTCTGAGATGAAACCAAATTTATCATGGTGGATGACTTTTTTGGTATGTTCTTGGATTTTGTTTTACAGTATTTTATTGACTATTTTTGCATCAATGTACATGAGGGAAACTGGTCTGTAATTCTCTTCCTTGGTTGCATCTTTGTGTGGTTTGGGTACTAGGGTAACTGTCACCCCCTAAAAAGAGTTTAGCACTGTGTCTTACTTTCTATTGTGTAAAGTAATTTGAAGAATATTAGAATTAGCTCCTCTTTGAAATTCTGCCCTGAAATCATATGGCCCTGGACCTGTTTTCACATCCATTCTGTTAACCTGTGTCTTTTCATAGGTGAATTGAGTCCATTAATGTTAAGAGATATTAGTAATCAGTGATTGTTTATTCCTGTTATTTTTTGGTGGTAGTGTTTGTGTTTTGCCCTTCTTTGGTGTTTTCTAGTATGAAGTTGGTGTTTGGTTACTTGTTGCCTGTGTTTCTATGGATACAGCTAACTTCCTTGAGTTGGAGTCTTTCTTCTAGCACTTTCTGTAATGCTGGATTTGTTAAGAGGTAATGTTTTAATTTGGTTTTGTCATGGGATATCTTGTTTTCTCTGTCTATGGTGATTGAAAGCTTTGCTGAGTATAGTCGTCTGGGCATGCATCATTGATATTTTAGTATCTGTAACATATCTGACCAGGACCTTCTGGCTTTCAGAGTCTCTATTTAGAAGTCAGGCATAAATCTAATGGGTCTGCCTTTATATGTTATTTGGCCTTTTTCCTTTGCAGCTCTTAATATTCTTTGTTCTGTATGTTTAGTGTTTTGATTATTATTTGGCAAGGGGACTTTCTTTTATGGTTTGGTTCAACATATGAAAACCTGCCAATGTAATCTTCCACATAAACAAACAGAAACAAAACCACAAGATTATCTCATTATATGCTAAAAAAATTCTTCAACAAAATGTAACAACCCTTCATGATAAAGGTCTTGGAGAAAGCAGGAATACAAAGAACATACCCAAACATAATAAAGGCAATATACAGTGAGAAAACCACCAATATCAAACTAAATGGAGAGAAATTCAAAGTGATACCACTGACTTCAGGAAAAACACAAGGTTGTCCACTCTCCTAGTCTATAGAATATAGTACTTGAGGTTCTAGCTAGGGTAATAAAGCAATCAAAGAATATCAAGAGGATACAAATAAGAAAAGAAGTCAAATTTTCACTATTTGCTGATGATATGATAGTTTAAATAAGTAATCCCCAAAATTCAACCAAGAAGCTTCTACAATTCATAAACATCTTCAGTGATTTAGCAAGACACAAGATTAACTAAAAAATTCAGTAACCCTCATTTATAGAAATAAAAAAGTATGCTGAGTTACAAAACAGAGAATAATCCTCTTTAAAATAGCCACAAATCTCATGAAATATCTTGGAGTAACTCTAATCAAACAAGTAGAAAACCTACATGAGAAGAACTTTACATCATTGAATAAAGAAATTGAAGAAGGCACCAGAAAATGGAAAGATCTCCCATGCTACTGAGTAGTTAGAATTAACATAGTACAGTGTCAATCTTACCAAAAGCAATCTATAGATTCAATATAATGCCCATCAAAATACCAGCAAAATTCTTCACAGACATTGAAAAAACAATACTCAACTTTATATGGAAAAGCAAAAAGCTCAGGATAGCCAAAACAATACTGTAATATAAAGGAACTTCTGGAGGCATCATCTGACTTCAAGCTCTACTCCAGAGCTGCATACTGAAAACAGTCTGGTATTCCCATAAAAAGATTTAAAAGGAAAAAGAGAACTGAACTGAAGACCCAGATATCAGTCTGCACACCTAAAACTCCTGATTTTTGACAAAGAAGCAAAAAGTATAAAATGAAAAAAGAAAAGCATATTCAGTAAATGATGCTGGCATAAATGGATATCAACATGTAGAAGAACACATATAGATTCATAATTATTGTCAAACAAATATCTCAAATCCAAATGGATCAAAGACCTCCTACATAAAACCAACCCATTGATCCACATAGAAGAGAAAGTGAAAAGTACAATTGAATGCATTGGTACAGAAGAGAACTTCCTAAATATAACACCAGTAACACAGACACTGAGAGAAACAATTAATAAATTGGACCTCTTGAAACTGAGAAGTTTTTGTAAAGCAAAGGACATGGTCAACAAGACAAAATGGCAGTCTTCAGAATGGGAAAAGATCTTCACCAATACCACATTGGACAGAGGACTGATTTCCACAATATACAAAGAACTCAAAAGTTAGTCATCAAAGAACAAATAATCAAATTTTTAAAAATGGAGTAATGGCCTAAACAGATAAATCTAAAAAAGCTCAAAGACATTTAAGGAAATACTCAATACCCTTGGTCATTAAAGAAATGCAAGTCAAAACATCTCTGAGAATCAATCTTACACCTATCATAATAGTCAAGAGGCAGGCTGGCCGGCCTCGAACTCACAGAGATCCTCCTGACTCTGCCTCCTAAGTGCTGGGATTAAAGCTGTGCACCACCACTGCCCAGCTGAGTCTTGACTTTCTAAGGAAACAAAACTCAAAGAAGGACAGACCTAAAATTGAAAGTGTAAGATTCATGGAGACATTGTTGTTCTTATAAAGTCAAGACTATAGTTACAATAAAAGGAGTCGATTTAAAACGTTTGTTATCAAGAATATGATCATTTCAAATTAGTAAGATGCTTGCTACCACCTAAAAATGTGTAAAATTTGTAAATTTGTCAAATGTCATATATCTTCACAAGATTTGATTTTTACAAATGGGAAAAGGTTAAGCTGAATTCTGCTTTTATCCTCAAACATGTTCTTTGTAGCTTTATTCATAGCAGCCAGAAATAAGAAAAAAAACCTAGATGTTTCACAACAGAAGAATGGATAAGGAAAATGTGTTACATTTAAACAATGGAGAATCCCTTAACTATTAAAAAATGACATCAGGAGGTTTGCAGACAAATGAGTGACAACAGAAAAAAAATCATCCTGAGTTAGGTAACCCTGACCCAGAAGATAAATATGGTATGTATTTGTTTATAAGTGGTTGTTGGCCATTAAGTAAATGATAATCAAGGTACAATCTGTAAACTTGGTGAGGTTAGGTAAAGAAGAGGGATCTAAAGGGTATGCACAGATCTCCATGGAAGGGGGGAATAGAAATTCCCACAGGTGGACTGTGGGATTGTGGGGACACAACAGGGACTTTCAGGTCAAGGAGGATGGGGTGGAAGGAGAGAGTGCAGACAAGCTTCTAGTGGTGGGACTAGGGTGCATTCCATTGAATTGCTGACCAAGGGGATGCCACGGGAATTATCAAAGAACCGAGAATGTTGCTAAGACAAAGGCTTGCTCTTGGCAAGCTGATTGTGGGGCTCCCTTGCTGAGGACAACACTCACACCACTCATTGAACATGGAAAAACGAAGCTCGTTCCTACAGGGAACCTGTGTTCTCTCCTCCTTGATCTGAGAAGGTACTCTGCAGGCTACCAGAAGAGAAATGTGGACACCAACAATGCACAAAGCCTTTGACCAAAAATGTGTCCTGCTAGAAAAAAAAAGAAAAAAGAAACATGCTAGGACATTGTCAAAAAACTTGTGGGAGTAATCAGCCAATGTCTAATTTCACTTAAAGCCTTTTCCATAAGGGGGGAATCCATGCAAAGACTGCTTGGGTAAACAAGAACCAGACTAGATAGTCCATAGAACTAGGGAAAAACCAAATATTACTGCTCTTAAAAAAAAGTATCAATGAAATGATTACTTATGATTGTCTGCTATGCTCATAAATCAGTGCCTTAATTAGGCATCATCAGAGAGGCATCCTGCAGCAACCAGACATTCCATGAAGAGAGACTCTAAATGGGAAATCTCTATTACACCTCTACCCTCAGAGCACAGGGAATTCCACTGAAGAGAAAGCAGAAAGATTTTAAGACCCAGAGGGAAAGGAAGCGAGCAGGTTACAAGGTCCTCTGAATCAACTAAGAAAGTACCATATTAGCTCCTTACACTAAAGCAGCAAGCACAGGGCCTATACAGGTACTGACCATGCGAGCTAAAATCAGCTATTAGTTTCATATTTTGTGGGACTCCTGACTGTGAAAATAAGTGGGACTTTTGATTCTTGAACCTGCTCCTGGGGCTATTTTCCTTCTATTATGTTCTTTTTTCCAACTATGATTTGGTAGTTTTTTGCTTCATCTTATTATATTCTGTTTTGTCATGTTTCCTTGGTATCTCTTAGAAGCCTTTTCTTTTCTAATGAGAGATAGAAATGGAGTGATCCAGAGGGGATGGGAATTGGGGAGGAACCTGGAGGAACAGATGGAGGAGAAACTATAATAAGAAAATATTATATAAGAAAAGACTGTATTTTCAATAAAAGGAAAAAATGAAAAACAAAATATTTAAAGGTATGTTAGAAAAATAATAAAATGCATCATGAAGATGAGATGTTAAGACTGTATATGAGAAATGAAGAAATTAAAACAAACCATCACAATTGAAAAATAGTAATAAAAGAGTTTGGCTCCATTGACTATTTTATAAATCACTACTGCTCCATAGATGTTACCACAATTCTAGTTCCCTTGAAAATTAATCTTCTGCCTTTTGTCTGAATTTTCTAATTTATCAATGCCTGTAAAAGTCATGCAGATTCATTTCATCTTGATGATGTTATAATGTAAACCGTTCCATATGCATTGACTTAACTCTTGACTTCTTTCTTCAAGCTTCTGTAAGAGACATCAATACCATTACTGGTAGCTGTTCTTTGTCTATGCATGTTCACTAGAATATTCCAGCGTGGATTTTACCAAAAGTTATTTCTGTCTCTATTATTGAACACAGAGGCTCACTCATGGACTTTGCTTATGTTGCTAGGCTATTATGTCTCTATACAATGTTTTGCTGAACTTATTCTAACTTATTTTTGTTTAGTTCACATAGCCAAGAGCCAGCACCAATGTTAGTTTCTAAAAATAATAATTTTGTTCAAAACAAAACAATTTTAGACAATACTTTCTAGGAAATACCCATATCTCTTAATTCAAGTAAGTATTGCCATGGAAGCTACTATACTGAGATTCACATCTTATTTTCTATGATCCTTGAAAAGAAGAAAAAAATCTTCAAAATTCTAAAATTATGAATTCGCAAACTGATGAAGAAAAACATTTGGAGAAAGCAGAATTTTTTAAAGAATGATGCTTAAATTTTAATTAATATCTCACTTTAGAATACATATTTTGTTCATAAAGCTATTTTAATATGAAGAAAATTCATGCATTTCCAAATGGCTTTTCTTATATAGACAGATCTGTTTCCCACTTACACTGAGATAGTCTCCACTTAGGACTGTGAAACCTGTGGTTTGGCGGAAATAGCACTCATTTTTATTGCTGCTTATGCCAGATCCTCACACAATCTGCCTGCTTTATTATGTGAGAAACCACAAAGTTGTGGTAATATTTGGTAGCATATTATTTACAATTACATTAATAATATGCCTTTTGTTGCATAGCTTTTCTATAAAAATTTTCATGTCATATGTTCTATGAAAAGTCATAGCTAGGATATGAACTATGTAAAATTTAACCTCAAAGATGGTAAGCTTTGAAAGGATTTCTTAGGTTCAAATTGTAATAAGTTGGTGTCTCCTGAAGCCACCTCTTGCCATTAACTTGCCCCTCATCATGATAAAATTGAACCAAATAACAGAACTCAGTGTCTTACATAGTTCTCAGGTAGAAAACATAAGATCCAAATTACTGTCTGTATTTCAGACACCAGAAATAGAATCCAATTAGATGCCTACCAATGTAAGCTTTTCCTTTAGGAGACAACAACTTGCCCATTATCCAATTAACTGATTTTGTTCATGCTTTCACTGCTTTAGGATGACTGAGTATTAATCTGCATTTTTCAGCGAACATAGAGCTAAAAAAAAGAAAGGTGCAACTAATTCTACCCAATTCCACCCTTCACTCACTCCTCAGCAGTCTTATTATTAATGCTTTATGGTGCCTGAAAGCCTAAGCCAGTCAGTAACTAAACAAGCTTTCAGTCAGCCCTGAATGCTCAGAAACTCAATTAGAAGCAGGACTGTGAAGACGAGGTATGAAGATGTATATTTAAAAATGCAAAGTTTTATTTCACTTTAATTTTTTTGACCAGTCATAATTAGGAAATTTCATTTAAGTTTAAATATCTACTTGATATAGGGTTATACAATTTCACTGTTTGTGTCACTAATTTATATGAACTAGGAAACATTCATATATGAATAAGGCCATCACACACATAGTGTTTTAAAATAGTTTAATGTCTTTATAGTAATGACTAATGCAATTAATATGTGCACAATTTTAAACAAATTTTGTGGGCTTTTAAAATTGACAATATAAAAAGAATAATAACTTCTATATAATTATTTTGCATGTTTTGAACATTTTTTATTCCAATGAAAAATAAAAATATGGAAAATATTTATTATACTCTAGACAAGATACTTTATTTTACATGACAGTGGCTGAAATGATATGATCAATAATTATATTTTATTGAAGAGTTTTAAACTGTGGTTCACAACAAGCATCCATACCTATCATGATGAATAAAGTTCCTGCCCTCATGTGCAAAACGAACTTCTAAGTTACATGATGATTGCTAACTCCTTAGCAAATTTTTGGTATGTGCTAAAATGCCTTATGATAGAAAGAGGAGCCTGAATGAATTCCTAATCAATCAAGAGGTTCATCTCCTATATACCATTCTGATGAAACTTGAACAACAATATGTGTTATTTCATTAGGCCACAATGTAGTCTGTTACTTTCAGCAATAATTATATATAGACTTTTTAAAAAATTACTGGTGAGACATTTCAGTGTTTGCATCCTGAGAAGACTTACTTGCTTTCCTTTGTGATATGCTGTGACATTCAAACAAAATTTGCAGGAGAGTGATGCTATGTACATACAAACAGTTTTTTTATCATATCAACAATATCACAGGACTTGATTATTTTGTGTAAAATGACATATAGACACTTAAATAGTATTATAAAACATTAAAACCTATGTAAAATATTTCATATTACTAAAAGTGAATACTTTTAGTTGTAAATAATATTGACTTAAGTGATTTTAAATTTAAAACACAGATATGGAAAATAGAGCATATATTCATTGATGCTTTCAAAAAGTCAACCAAAGAATATAACAACAAAGAAGTAAAAGTACTTGAACATCACCCAGCAAAATTAATTAGAAATAGAAATAGGAGACATGTGGCAGGAGCATTGAGACACGGATCATTAGATCAAGACATGCAGATCCCATGGCCAGGCTGAAAGAAAACTGAGAAGCAGTTCTTACTGTTCTTAGGATTCTGCATACCCCAATGAACTCTAAACGTATAGGAATTTGAGGAAACATGCACAGGGATTTTTTTTTTTTTGGCTAAAATAGGATTGGTAGTATTTAAAGAAACTGCTTTATGAGAAATATCTATTTTCTTATGTCTTCCAATTCTCAGAGTATTAAAGAATAGATTTATTTTATTGAGATATTTTTCAGAGATACTTCAGAATTTTGGCCTTTCTGTTCAACAGGAATCAGGTCTTGGCCTGAATGCATTAGAAATCTACTAACGATAGTTTATGCAGAAGAGGATGTAGGACAAATGGAACACTCTTCCATTGCTGGTGGGAGTGCAAACTGATACAGTTGCTTCGGCAATTATTATGGCAATCTGTCAGAAAATTAAAAAACAACATACCTCAAGACTCATCAATGCCACTTTTGGGTATATACCCAAAGAATGCTCAATCATACCACAAGGAGATGTAATCAACTCTGTTCATAGCAGCATTGTTTATAATTATTTAGAACAACCAAAATGCCCCTTGACAAAGAATGAACAAAGAAGATATGGTAATTTACAGAATGGAGTACTACATATCAGAAAAGAATAAGGACATCTTGAAATTTATGGGCAAATGGACGGATCTAGAAAACACCTTAATGAGTGAGGTAACACAGACCCAGGGAGACAAATATAATATGTACTCACTCACGCATGAATTTTAGATATAAAGCAAAGAAAAAAACAGCCTACAATTCACAACCCCAGAGAAAATAGATAACAAAGAAAACCCTAAAAGAGACATACATGGATCTAATCTATATAGGAGGTAGAAAAAGACAAGATCTCTGGAATAAATTGAGAGCATGGGAATCATGGGGGAGGATAGAAAGGGAGGGTGAGAAAGGAGGGGAGTGATTAAAAAGATATACCTCAATGAAAACAATAAAAATTAAATATAGTTGATATTGGATATGATGATTATGATGATACCTGGATAGAAGTGTTTTTTAACAATTTTTTAAATGAAAAGTTTCAGTGTGCTCCTAGTAACAATTTTTTTTTCTAGAGATAACCCAAACAGAAGGCCCCAAGCATCTGGAATATGCAGAAGGTATGGCAAGTTCAATATTGGACGAATGAATGTATAATGACATGGGACAAGCAAGGTAACATTTTGGCATTGGGAAACACCTTGTAGGCCACTCACAGGCTTTCATAACAAATAAGGTTCAACCATTGTCTGTCAGCATTGCAGAACTCCTCCACAGAGCAATTAAAAGTGTTAATGACTGTTGTAAAAATCCATACTGCCATGGAAGACAGAACAGCTTCAGGAAATATACCAAAAATTTTAGCAGAGACCATAAAGCAAGTATTTTGACTAACTTCTATAAATTATCAAAGACCAAACTTGAAAATACAAATCAATGACCTTGGAATTAAGGATTTAGTTGACACAGAAGCAGATGTAACAATAATTACAACAAAATATTTGCATTCAAATTTATTTCTTCAGGAGGTAAATATTCAATCTTTAGTGATTAGAACTTTATCTTAGGTAAAACAAAGTGCAAAATGGGTTAAATATATAAGACAAAATGGACAAAGAGGAAAATTAAAGCCATGTGTGACTAAAATACCAATATATTTATGGGTATACAATTTGTTTTACAATGATAGAGTACCCAGATTAATATTCCTACAATCTCCCAAAGAATAAACTAATGTATGTTACTGAGAAAAAAATTTAAAGGTATTACCAAGAAGTGTCACTGACCATTTACATAAGCTGCTGATTTTTCGAAGGTACCAAGAGACCTACCTTTAAAATGGTTAACCCACAAACCTGTGTGGTTGAACAAAGATGCAAGAAATCTGACACACTGCAGGCGTCAGAACAGCTGTACAGGATCTGTTAAATGCTCAACATGTTGAAGAGCCGACCACTCCTTGGAAATCTTCTATATTGACATGAAAATAAATCTGGAAAATGAAGAATGGTGACAGATCTAAGAGCTGTTAATAAGGTGATTCAGCCAATGTGTTCTTTACCGTCTGGAATTCCCTTGCCTTCTCTATCACCTAAAAGATACTCTGTTATTGTGACTGATTTAAAAGAACTTTTTTTTACTCTACCTTTATATAAACATGTTAGAGAAAATGTGATTTCACAATGCCTACTTATAATAATTCCCTCCCTGTTAAAAGATAACAGTGAAAAATTCTTCCACAAAGAATACTAAACAGTCCTACCTTGTGTTAATATTTTGTACAACAACCACTGGAAATCATTAGTCATCAGTTTCCTCAATCTATAATTAACCTTTAAATGGGTGATATCATGTTAGCTGATTCAAATGCAGATACCTTACAGAAAATGTTTGAAGATTAAAGAAAATTTTACCTTGTTGGGGATTACAACAAAAATAAAAAGAGGAGAGTAAATTAATTACCTAGTATATAAGGTAGGTTTACAAAAAAAATTCAATCACAGATAATCAAAATCAGGAGCAATAAATTATAAACTATTAATGATTTTTAAATATTGCTGGAAGATATTAACTGGCTAGAGCCCACAATTAGATTAAGAAGTCAATGCCTAAGTAATTTATTTCAAACCTTAGAGTGTATAAGGATTTAAACAGTCCAAGAAAAGTATCAGCTGAGTCTAAGAAGGATTGGCTTTGGTAGAGAAGAAATTAAAGGATCCATATGTAAATCTTCTGCACCCAGAGTTTTCATTCTGGTTATTTTACTTTCTGCACATTCATCTACAGGAATTCTTAAAAAGAGAGAAGATATTATCTTAGAATGGATATTTTATCACACAAACAGGCTTAAAAAGGCATATGTAGAGAAGTTTTCTAATTTTAATCTGAATGAAAAGTTAAAACTTCATCAATTAACAGGAACAGGGCCAGCATAAATTGTGGTACCTTTCACTAATGCTGAAATTTCCTCATTGTGGACAGAAAATGAACACTGACAAATAGCTTAGAGTAATTTAGGGGGAAATATTAGCAAAAAAATATCCCAAAAGTAAATGAATTCATTTTATAAAGAGAACTAATTGTATCCTTTCTCGCGTAGTATGTAGAACACCAATTTATGGAACCCCCTCATTCTATGGTGCTGCAAACAAATTAGGAAAGGCAGGTTATAAATCAGAAATTTAAGTGGCATAAAGGCCTTATGATTTTGTTCAAAAGTCAGAATTATAATCTAACCTCCTGATATTATTAGATTTTTCAGAAACTCTTAATATAGTTACAGATGCTCACTATACAGAAAGAATTGTGTTACATATTGAAACTTCTGAACTTATTCCAAGTAATTCAGAATTTATTTTCTTATTTATTAAATTACAAGAAATAATAATCAGTAGAAATCATCCCTTGTAATATTCTTTGAAAATATCCTAATAACATATTTCAGACCCCATGTGAGTCTACCAGGGCCTTTAGCACAAAGTAATGATGAAATTGATTATTAGTAGGAAATTTGCTAGAAGTCTTAGAATTTCATAAGAAACATCATGTTAATAGCAAGGGTTTGAAGAAATCTTTTTCTGTCCCATGACAACATAACAAGGAAATTATAAGAAAATATCATACTTTCTTTGTATAACCAATCACAATTAAATGCAGAATATAATCCAAATAGTACTCAAAAGTGGACAAATGGATGTGTTTCATTTTGCAAAATTTGGGAAATTAAATCATATACACTATAATGCAGATAGTCAGAGTTTTTTAAATTTCCATTTCTTGGATGATTAATGATGTTGAACATTTTTTTTTCTTTCATCCATTTTAGATTCCTCTGTTGAGAGTTCTCTGTTTAGATCTGTACTCCATCTTTTTATTGGATTATTTGTTCCTTTGATAACCAATTTCTTGAGTTCTTTGTATATTTTGGAGATCAGACCTCTGTCTGATGTGGGATTAGTTAAGATGTTTTCCCATTCTGTAGGCTGTCATTTTGTCTTGTTGACCATGTCCTTGCCTTTACAGAAGCTTTTCAGTTTCAGGAGGTGTCATTTATTAATTGTTTCTCTCAGTGCCTGTGCTTCTGGGGTTATATTTAGGAAGTGGTTCCCTGTGCCAATGCATTCAAGTGTACTTCCCACTATCTCTTCTATAAGGATCAGTGTGGCTGGCTTTATGTTGAGGTCTTTGATCTATTTGTCTTGAGTTTTGTGCATGGTTATAGACATGAGTCTATTTTCATTCTCTTCATGTTGATATCCAGTTATGCCAGCACTATTTGTTAAATATGTTTTCTTTTTTTCCATCTTATATTTTTTTGCTTGTCAAACATCAGGTGTTCGAAGGACTACGGATTAATATCCGTGTTTTCTATTTGGTTCCATTGGTCCTCCTGTCTGTTTTTATGTCAATACCAGGCTGTTTTCNATTTATTAATTGTTTCTCTCAGTGCCTGTGCTTCTGGGGTTATATTTAGGAAGTGGTTCCCTGTGCCAATGCATTCAAGTGTACTTCCCACTATCTCTTCTATAAGGATCAGTGTGGCTGGCTTTATGTTGAGGTCTTTGATCTATTTGTCTTGAGTTTTGTGCATGGTTATAGACATGAGTCTATTTTCATTCTCTTCATGTTGATATCCAGTTATGCCAGCACTATTTGTTAAATATGTTTTCTTTTTTTCCATCTTATATTTTTTTGCTTGTCAAACATCAGGTGTTCGAAGGACTACGGATTAATATCCGTGTTTTCTATTTGGTTCCATTGGTCCTCCTGTCTGTTTTTATGTCAATACCAGGCTGTTTTCAGTACTGTAGCTCTGTAGTAGATTATGAAATCAGGGATTGTGATGCCTCCAGAAATTCTTTTATTGTACAGGACTGTTTTGGCTTTCCTTGAATTTTTGCTTTTCCATATGATGTTGAGTACTGTTTTGTCTTGGTCTGTGAAGAATTTTGCTGGGATTTTGAATATTTCAATTGGCAACCATTTTGAGTTCTGAAATGGCTGATTTTGTAACATTATAGTTATTTGTTATGACCGTCATAGCAAAACCTATACAAATTAAGAATGATAATGCTTCAGTAAATGCCTCTTGTAATGTGAAAGAGTTTTTGTATGTTATAACATAAAGCATATTATAGGTATAGTTCCTATAGTGTACGCAGTTACAGAAAGGTTTAATCACACTCTAAAAAGATAATTTTAAACAGAAAGGAATGTTTATTAAGACTCCCAGAGATTGATTGCACAATGCTTTACTAACTTTGAAGTTTTTAAAAGAATGACAACTGCAGAGAGACGTTGGAAAATCGATAAAAAAATGCTGAATTAATACAACCTGTATACTTTAAATATGTGTTGGAGACAGGATATGTGGTACATGGAGGAAATGGTTTTGTTTCTGTTTCCATAGAAAGTTAAAAAACCTACGTATATCATCAAAATTGATAAAAATTATATTCAAAGAGGAGAGAGCACTTGATTAGAAGAGGCAATAATTCACCAGTGAGACCATCCAATCTAAACTAACTTTTAAGACAGACAAATGTTGTATATTTGAATAGATACAACCTACAGAAAAGGAAACTCCACCAAAATCGGGTTGGTGCAGGGTCCTGTTTTCATTTCTACAGGAGAATGAAGGCATTCAACTAAGGAATCTGAAGACCACAGGAAAAATGATACATCTGAAGAAAAATTATAAGTCATTCAGAGAAAATTGATGCCATAAAACAATCCCACACCAGTTCAGAATTAGGATAATAAGAGGGTTATTTACTTAAGAGGAAAAACTTACAGATCACCATCCTAAATAACTGTCCTCTGAATGCAAACAGGAAAACAGACTCTTGCAGCCAAAATGGGAGCCGGAAGCAAGAGAGAGGGTGCATGGTTCCCACTGCTTTTTAAAGTATAAGATACCACGCCCCAGTGAGCTGGTATCTTAAAGGCTATTGGCTAAAGAAGCAGAATGTGCTCCCATTAGCACCTACCCTTTTTGCTTAAATAAGAGAGTTCCAAACTCAATACAAAACTATATACACTAGGTACAAATATCAAGTAAAATTAGGATTACAACCAGCATAAACAATATTAAGCAAGGAACATATACTAAATATTTTAATTAACATTTTATCCTATGGAGTCTAAGTCTTATATAGGAAATGGCTTGGCTAGATCATAAGAGTAACTATGACTTTCTAATCTTCAACCTCATGGAAGACCTGAGAAGCGATATAATATTACTTGAGCAGGCAGGAAGTACAATCATGTATCTTCCAAAGTGAGCAATATATGAAAGAGCAAATTAGCTACCTGAGAAATCACCCAAAGTCTCATTTTGCAACATTGAGGCAACCAACTTTGGCTAAGGCCTAGTGTAACTGACAGACCATTTTCAGAGGCAGGAAAATTTTCAAAACTGTTATACCCTGTCTTGGCAAGATTTGACAGTCCTGCTTATCCATATATGGATACTGTGTAACTTGTCACTGGTTGAGAAATTTTCAGTTCCTAGCTCAAAGGCCAATTTTGCCAAGAAGAAAACAAGCCCCAAATGGAGTGTCTCTGGTGCTCAACATTCTATCTGGAATAGATTGATGCTGTCAGAAGCAGTCGTGTCTCATGTCAACAGACCCCTAAATTACTCAAATGCCATATTTTACAGCTCTTTGAAGCAGTTGAAGAATATCTATCTATGCAGAATATAATCTCTATTTATCTAAAGAACCTTATTAGCCTAACTATAAGTATGACAAACACAGATGATTATTGATATATAATTCTTAATACCTATATAACCTAAAGACTGTGTCCATATTAGATTATTCTATAATATAATATGCAACAAATGAGGACAATGACCTCAAAATGTAAACAATGCATAAGTATCTTGATCAGAGGTAGAAATGTACAATACAATATGGTCAATATATAAAAAATGTTTTAAGCAGATGTAAAAGCATGCATTCATAATTATTCAATATAATTTAATTTTGTATCAATATACAAGAATCTGTACCAATGTAATTGCCTATAAATAATAACTTACAAGTATTAACTATATTACTCACTATTATTATTAGTGTGAGTAAGCTTATACCAATCTATTATCCCATCCAATTTCCTTTTTTTCCAAAGAGATCTTTGAGCCTGTAAAACTCCCCCCCAACCCCAACCCTATACTAATTATAATCAACCCCTATATCATGTCCCTAACCTTGAGAACAAACTTTGTTGGGAGAGGAGCCATAGTCTTCTAGAGTTACCTTCAGTTGTCATGGGGATGACATTCTTTCTATGGGACCCTGTGAAAGTAAAATGATGGTTAAGTTCCAAGATTAATGTCTGGTATAATTGTAAATTGTCTCTGAGTATTTGGTGGAGGTCCAGCCAGAACAATGTAAAAAAGTACACCTATCAGGTAACAACCTTAGAGTAGTTGAAATACACATTCTTAAAAAACATACAAAAAGTTTTGATCAAACTAATTTATACTAGAAAAGATACTACATTAAAGAAATACTTAGTTAATAATGCAAATGTAAAAATTGCAAGAATATATGTTCGAGGCTAGAACAATGCTGAAGTGATTAAGAAACACTTGCTGCTCTTACAAGCGATCTAAGTTTCATTCCTAGATTTTGCATTGGGTAGCTCACAATAGCCTGTAACCAGCTTCATGAAATCCATTGTCTTTTATTGGCTCTAAGGGCAGCTATGAATATGTGCCCATACCCATACAAGACAGAGATATATACATAATTAAAAATTAAAAATAAAACTTAAAAAAGAAAATAATAAACATTTAAGTATCTTCACCCATGGAACAGAGCCTCAAAATACAGGAAGCATAAATGAGCAAGATTCAGGCAAGCAAGCTTAATCTAATATTAATGTTTGATTGTATTAGTATATTCCTTATAAAACATACAAGGGAGGAAACAGGATATGTATAATTTATTTGAATTCCATCTAATTGCAGCAATCTTCTCATTAAAATAATGCATTCAAAATAGCTACATATTTCACTCAAGTATGTAGTGACATTTCATTTGAATTTTTTTTTCCTTTAAGCACTGCCTGGCCCATTATATCTAGCCTCTTCTTGGCTAACTCACATTT
>LOEQ01005153.1:144292-154540 GCA_001685075.1 Bramus lutescens
CTACCCAAGACGGATGGTGGTTAGACTCATGCTGGTAAGCCACAGTCAAGTGGCTATACAGATTATAAGAAATGGGTTAATCAAGATGTGAGAGTTAGCTAGTAAGAGGCTAGATATAATGGGCCATGCAGTGCTTAAATGAATACAATTTGTGTGTTTTTATAAATGGGACCCAATGTGGTTTCAGTATCAGAGTAATATAGCCTCATAAAAAGTATGGCAAATTTCCTTCTATTTCTATTATGTGGAACACTTTGAGGAGTATAGGTACTAGCTTTGCTTTTAATTTTTTTGTAAAATTCTGGACTGAAACCATCTGGCCCTGGGCTGTTTATTGGTTGGCAGGCTTTTCATGATAGCTTTTGGTTAGTTTGGATTTGAATGAGGGTTTGTCCATCTTGCTGATTTTTTTCCAAGAACCAGCTCTTTGTTTCCTAGATTCTTTGTATTGTTTTCTTTGTTTCTATTTTATTGATTTCAACCCTCAATTTGATGATTTCTTTTCTTCTACTCCTCCTGGGTTATTCTGTCTTTTATTGTTCTAGAGCTTTCAGGTGTGCTGCTAAGTCACTAGTGTGATCTTTATCTACTTTATGTATATACTTAGTGCTATAAACTTTTCTCTTAACCTTCTTTTATTGTGTCCCATAGGTTTTGGTACATTGTGCCTTTATTTTTGTTGAATTCTAGGAAATCTTTAATTTCTTTATTTCTTTCTTGATTCTGGGGTGATTCAATTGAGCACTGTTCAGTTTCCATGATGTTGTAGGCTTTATGAAAATAATGTTGCTGGCGAATTCTAATTTTATACTATTGTCATCTGATAAGATACAGAGGGTTACTCCATTTGTTTTTTGTATCTGTTGAGGTTTGCTTTGTTACCGAGTATGTGGTCAATTTTAGAGAAAGTCCCGTGAATTGCTGAGAAAAAGGTTTATTCTTTTGTGTTTGGGTGGAATGTTCGCTAATTCCATTTGAGGCATGAGATCTGTTAGTTCTCTTATTTCTCTGTAAGGTTTCTGTCTGGTTGACCTGTCCATTAGGGAGAGTGGGGTAGTGAAGTCTCCTACTATTAGTATGTGGGGTTTGATGTGTGATTTAAGCTTTTTCAATGTTTCTTTTACATATGTTGGTGCTCTTGTATTTGGGGCATAGATTTTCAGAATTGAGACTTCATCTTGATGGATTTTTCCTGTGATGAGTGTAAAGTGTCCTTCTTTATACTTTATAAAGTGTCTCTTTTAATTGATTTTAGTTTGAAGACTATTATGTTAGATATTAGGATAGCTACACCGGCTGTTTTTTAAGTCTGGTTGATTGGAAAATCCTTTGACAAACCTTTACTCTGAGGTAATGTCTGTCGTTGAAGTTGGGATGTTTCTTGTATACAGCAGAAGGCAGGATCCTGCTTTTGTATTCATTCTCTTAGCCTGTGTCTTTTTACAGGTGAATTGAGTCCATTCTTATTAAGAGATATTAATGACCAGTAATTGTTAATCCTGTTCTTTTTGGGTGGTAATGTTTATATGTTTCCCTTCTTTGTTTCTGTTTTTGTTTGTTTGTTTGTTTTTTGGTGTGAGGTTATCTGTTACCTGTGCTTTTGTGAGTGCAGTTGGCTTCTTTAAGTTGGTGTTTTCTTTATAGTACTTTCTGTAGGGATGCACTTGTGGATAGGTTTCTTGTTTTGTCATAAAATATCTTGTATTCTCCATCAATGGTGATTGAAAGCTTTGCTTGGTGTAGTAGTCAGAGCTTGTATCTATGGGCTCTTGTGTCCACAACACATTTGCCAAGGACTTTCTGGCTTTTATGGTTTCTATTGAGAAATCAGGTATATTTCTGATAGGACTACCTTTACATGTTACTTGACCTTTTCCTTTGCAGTCCTTAATATTCTTTCTTTATTCTGTATGTTTTACATTTTGAGTATTATATGGCAAAATTTTTTTGATCCAGTCTGTTTTATTCTGTAAGCTTCTTGTACCTAAATAGAGATATCCTTCAGTTTGGGAAAGTTTTCTTTTTTAATTTTTTGAATATATTTTCTGTACCTTTGAGCTGGAGTTCTTCTAATTTTTCTACCCTTATTATTCTTAGGTTTGGTCTTTTCATGGTATACCAGATTTCCTGGATGTTTTGTGATAAGAATTTGTTGGATTAAATGCTTTTTTTGACCAATGAATCTATTTATTCTGTTGTATCCTCAACCCCTGAGATTGTTTCTTCCATCTTTTGTATTCTGGTGGTTATGCTTACCTCTGTAGTTCCCATTCACTTACGCTGATTTTCCATCCAGATTTTCCTAGGTTGTGCTTTCTTTATTGCCTCTATTTAAGACTTCAAGTCTTTAACTGTTTGCTTCACCTGTTTGTTTTTTTTTCTTCTTTGTTTTCTTGGGTTTCTTTGAGATATTTCTTATTTTTTCCAATTTTTTTCTTTTATTCACAGAGGATGAGATACTAAATATTACCAACCCTAATAATTCTACCAGGGAACTCCTACAGCTGAGGAATACCTTAATTGAAGTGGCTGGATACAACATTAACTGAAAGAAACAGTCAGCAACCCTCCTATAGGAAAAATTAAATGACCTGAGAAAGAAAATTGGAAAAAAAAATGCCCTTCACAACAGCCACAAATAATATGAAATATATTGTGATATATCTAATCAAGCAAGTGAAAGTCTAATGTGGCAAGAACTTCAAGTCTTTGAAGAAAGAAATTAGAGAGGATATCAGAAGATGGAAAGATCACCCATGCTCATGGATCTGTAGGTCAAACATAGTAAAAATGTCCATCTTACCAAAAACAAATTACAGATTCAGGACAATTCCATCAAAATTCCAACACAGTCTTTACTGATCTTAGAATAACAATACTCATCTTCATATAGAATAAAAATGAGAATAGCTAAAATAATTCTGCACAATAAAAGAATTGTTGAAGATATTACCATCCTTAATTCCAAGCTCTACTACAGATCTATATCATAAAACCCACATGATATTGATGTAAAATACAGTCCAATGGACTGAATCAAAATCCAGGTTCTAAATCCACATACCTATGGATACCTCATTCTTCATGAAGTAACCAGGAATATACAATGTAAAAAAGAAAGCATATTCAACAAATGGTGTTAGTTTGACTAGCTGTTAGCATGAAGAAAAATGCAAATAGATCCGTATTTATCAATTCAAAAAATTGCAAATTCACATGATTCAAAGACCTCAACATAAAGCCATATATGCTGAATTTGATAAGTAAGCTTTGGATGCATTGGCACAGGAGGCGACTTCCTGAACAGGATGACAATTGAGCAGGCACTAAGGTCAACAATTAAAAAATGGGCTTCATGAAACTGAAAAACCTCTGTAAGGCAAAGGCCACATCATAGGACAAAATAATCTACAGAATGGGAAAAGATCCTCACCAATCCCACATCTAATAGCAAGTTGATTTCTAAAATATATAAAGAACTCAGGAGACCAGACCTCAGCAAATCAAATAATATTAATAATATTTTTATTTTTTTTAAATGGGGTAAGATCTAAATAAGACTTCTCAATACAGGAAACCCAAATGGCAAAAAAGTACTTAAAGAATTGTTTAACATCCTTAGCCATCAGGAAAATACAAATCAAAATGACTCTCAGATTCCATTTTACACCTGTCCATATTTAAAATATGTATTAGAAGGAACTTACCACACATAAACCTATACTTGTGTTTCTATTAGAAATGAAGGTTTATATTACATTGCATTGTGTGTACATTGTGCATTCTTCTGTTCTAAGAAAATTAGGTAGACTTGCAAAAATTGATAAAATGATGTAAGGTAGTAAAAGAAGGACCTATTTAACATAACTATAGTTCTTAAATATGGTAAAAGTGCCTTCTTTTGTGAACCTAATTGTGAACTAAATTTGTTTGAGGTAATGAAACTTTATCAATTTCCGATGTTATGGACTGCTCACTTTCAGTGAATTTGAACGTTTTGTCTCCCATTTTCAAACTGCTGCTATCTGTAAGATTGACTATGGCAATCAAAACATCTTCTAATTGACTCTACCTGGAGATCCCCACCAGAATGATGATCACTTCATTACCTGCCATTCTCCTTCATCTCCCATCTAAATACTGAAACATTCACAGAAATATTTTATTAAATTTGTTCTAACATGTGCTCAAACAGAAGAAATATTTTTAATTATCATGCTAGAGGTGGCATAAGAAAAGTTGCCTCTGTATTTGTTATGTAGTATATTCTTTAAGGTATATGATAGATTTTAATTTTGTTTAAACAATAAAGGAAATATGTTTAACTAACTCAGTTTGGGTAATAATCAGGCTAGCTAAAAGATAAAACAACTATATTTTTACTTATTATAAGGGGGAGACTCATGAAACAGGAACGAGAGAAATCCAAGTTCAACTGCGCTGCGTGGAAACCACACGGAGAGACCATACCAGGGCTGCGTGCCATTTTTCTCCAGGACCCAGAAAGCCACACTCTAACTTGGTCCCACCTCTTAAAGATAATTGGTTGACAAAGATTCGCCATCAGAAATACATATTTTTTTTTTTTTTACTTTTGGTAACGTTTATGTACCAAGATTTCCTTACTACACCAAACCCGATAGACAACAGATATAAAGTGACATTCCTAGTGAAGAAAACATTGTTTATTTTCTGTTTATTAATTTCAAAGGACAGTGGAAAAATATCTTCTTCGATCTAAAATGTATGGTATGAGGAAGAATAATTAAGGAATGACTTAGAGACATGATTACTTTTAATTTTAAAAATAATTAAAAAACTAAAGGTGCATAATCTTAAGTTTTTCATAATTCCTATAAAGATGATTTAAGGCTGAAATAGCTTAAAAAACACAACTTGAAAAAGATTTATCTGTGTTGCATTTCCCTGTGTATAGAAAACCATAAGGTTTTCCTGGAAAGGATATCTTTCACAAAAATGGGAACCATTTCTAACACAGGTCAGTACTATTTGGGTTTTATAGATCTTCATCAGTAACCTCTTCAAATTAACCCTAATCTTTCCTCAACCCCATACCCCCACTTTTCTTTGAAATAGAATTAGAATTTACTACTTGTAAATGTGTGCATTTTTCTGTCATTCCTTCAATATTTACTGTTTTTGGGTGAAAAATGTAAAATACGCTTGCTTTGGTCATTTTCCTGACTTCATTTTCTTGAAGGGCAACCTCCTTAGAGAATTAATAAAACTTTCATGATTGCCTCTTGATATTCAGTTCTTGTTTTAATTGGGTTCCTAGACCAGCCAAAAGGCCACCTCAGAATTAATGGGAGGAAATTATCCCTTTTCCTGCTGTAGTGGAAAACAGTGGAGTCTGAACTTTTTGTCTAGTGGTGAAGATATTTATAGCCCATGTTAAAATTTTTGCAAAGTAAAGAAAAATTTAAAGAAAACATCTCTGTGCTATTTTAACTTATATAATATAAAATATATCATTTTCCTTTCATAAAATTCTACTTAATGGCAAATACCATCCAAATAAAATATATGTGTGTATATACATATTTATATATGTACATACAAATTACACACAGAGAGAGAGACACATATATATCTCAGCTTCAGAGCAACCTAGACTATAATCATAAAGGAGAATTTTGATTATATTTTTTAGAAATCTTTTAGTTATTTTGAGCTTTTGAGAATGCATATTTTGCAAATATCAGAACTTCCATCCAATTNAGCTTCAGAGCAACCTAGACTATAATCATAAAGGAGAATTTTGATTATATTTTTTAGAAATCTTTTAGTTATTTTGAGCTTTTGAGAATGCATATTTTGCAAATATCAGAACTTCCATCCAATTCTATAGATTTTTTGATTCTAACACAACTAATTACTATCTCAGGTTGTTTGTTTGTTTGTTTTTTACAAAGATGCTTTCAGAGTATATTTACCTACCTTGGTCAGATCCACCACTTACTGTCTTCATCAAACCCCCTGAACATTTGCCCCAAATTTCAGTCATGCTTTATGATCGTTGAGTGCAGCTAGTGTTTTCTATACTCACCTGTATGAGGGACAGCCACTAAGGCATAGTTAACTTATTAGTAGCCTCAAACCCAAGGATAAATGACTTTCCTTTCTGTAGCTAGTTACAGTGAATGAGTTCTATAGGTGGTGGAATTTCAAAAATACTAGTTTTGTTTTAACTGTATAAGTATTTTGCTCGTTTATATGTTTGTGCGTGGACTATGCACCTGGTGAGCATAAAGATCAAATCAGGAACTGGATCCTTTGGAGCTGGAGTTAGAGAAAGCTGAGACACTCCATACGAGTAAGGGAAACTGAGGTGGTGATCCTGGGGAGGCAGCAAAGACCCTGAACTACCTAGTGAGCCCCCTTTCCTGCCATATATTTATACTAGCATGGTGAGAGTCACAGAATAAAAGAAAGAAATTAAAATCAAATGCTGTGAAATTTGTGTAAGATATGTACATTAGAATTACATATCAATTCAAGGGTCATCTATGACCACCATAATAAATCCACATATTACCTTGTAGTTTAGGGTATTCTCATGAAAAAAAACAAAAGAATAGGATTTGCAAGTTTCATAGGGAGTAAGATTTATCATGTGTATTATTTTAATGTTGATACCTATCAATCATATTTCAAATGTTACATACTTTTTCATAATCTTTTGTAGGAAGCCATGACTGGCCTATAAATCTAAACATTCATAGTTATTCATTCTACAAAATTCATACAGACTAGGTATATTATTGTAAAGATTTCCTTTGATGAGGTGATTTTGCTAGTGTTTTGTGGTTAACAGCTTTAGGAAATTTAATGAGTCCTTTGTCCATTGTTTCTAAGGATGAGGGAACAAGACCAAGTTGAGTCAGGGATGGAGGGATGAAACATTGAAAGAGATTCTTGATAGAGGTAGTCATTATGGGGTTAGGGAGAAACCTGGTGTTAAATAAATTGTCGGGAATCCACAAGGATGACCTCACCTAAGACTCTGAGCAATAGTGGAGAGAGTGTCTGAAAGGGCCTTCCCTTTAATCAGGTTAATGACTACTCTAATTGTCATCATAGAACCTATATCCAGTAACTGATAGAATCAGTTGCAATGAACTACAGCCAAGTCCTTGACTGAGCTCTTTGAGTTCAGCTGAAGAGAGGACAGAGGGATCATATCAACAAAGGGGGTAAGAACATGGTGGGAAAACTACAGAGACAGTGGGCCTGAGCTAGTGGGAGCTCATGGACTATGGATTGACATCTGGGGAACCTGCATCAGACAAAACTAGAGACTCTGAATTCAGATGACAGTTATGTGGCTTGATTGGGGGGGGCCTGGAATTGGCACCAGGACCAATCTCAGTTATATTAACTAGATTTTTCGAGTACATTCCCTATGGTGGAATACCTTACTTAGACTTGATATGGAGGGAGGGTTTGGTCTTGCCTCATGTTGGTATGTCAGACCTTGTTGACTCCCTGAGGAAGGACTTACTCATTTTAAGAAGTGGATGGAGAATGGGAAGTGTGGGGAATGGGGTGGTAAAGGGGAGAGAGGGGAAATTGGAGTTGCTATGTAAAATGAAAAGTAATTTTTTAATAAAAAATAAAGTGTAGTGTTCATCAGATTTAAGTATTTATCATAAGAAAATAATTTAATAGACAGAATCAGAATTAATTCTCAAAATAAAAATATGGTATTATGCATAGTTTTAATTAAATCATTTACTTTAAAATTTAGAAAGTTTAAGGTATATGGATTCTTAGTAATTTATTTAGAAGAAGACTAGAGTTAAAATTAAAAACATGGGTGTGCATGTGGATTATACCTCAAGAGCACTTGATTAGCATGCATGGTGCCCTAAATTCAATGCCTGGTAGAAGGAGCAAGATGATACAATATGGGTTTCTAAATCAATTATAATGAGTTAAAGAATTATTCAAACATTAAAGACATCTTATATGAAATCCAGGTCAAACAAAATTTATGTCCTTCCCAATTTTGGGACAATAAAACATGACCAAGGCAACTTCGGAAAAAAAATTACTGTGAACCTTATACGTTGCAGATAGTAGTGGGGTCATTGATCATCCAGTCAGGATGCACAGCAGCCAGAAGGTAGGTGTGTTGCCTGAACAGTACATAAGAGCTTGCATGTTCAGACAACAACTAGGAGGCTGGGACTGGGGGCAGCAAACTGGGAATGGTGTGGGCTTTTGAAACCTCAAAGCCCATCCCTAGTAACATACTTTCTCTAATAAGACTATACGCTCTCTTACAACTTCACAGTAGTATCCCTTCACAAGAGTTCCACCAATTTTGCTTTCCAGAAGCTTTTCAGTTTCAGGAGGCTGCATGTATTGTGTCTCTCAGTGTCTGTGCTGCTGGGGTAACATTTAGGATGTGGTCTCCTGTGCCAATGTGTTCAAGTGTACTTCCCACTTTCTCTTCTATAAGGTCCAGTGTGGCTGGCTTTATGTTGAGGTTTTTGATCCATTTGGATTTGAGTTCTGTGCACAGTGATAGATGCAGGTCTATTTTCATTCTTCTGTGTATTGATGTCCAGTTATGCCAGCACCATTTGTACAATATGCTTTCTTTTTTCCATTTTATATTTTTTTCTTCTTTGCCAAAAACCAGGTTTCAAAGCTGGGTGGATTAATATCCAGGTCTTCCATTTGGTTCCATTGGTCCTCCTGTCTGTTCTTATGCTAATACCAGGCTGTTTTCAGTACTATAGCTCTGTATTAGAGTTTGAAGTCAGGGCTTGTGATACCTCCAGAAGTTCTTTTATTTTACAGGATTGTTCTGGCTATCCTGGGTGTTTTGCTTTCCCATATGAAATTGAGTATCATTCTTTCAAGGTCTGTGAAGAATTTTGCTGGGATTTTGATAGGCATTGTATTGAATCTGTAGATTGCTTTTAGTAACATTGCCATTTTTACTATGTTAAATCTACCTACTCAAGAGCATGGGAGATCTTTCCACTTTACGGTCCACAAGACAAAACAACAGCCTACAATATAGGAAAAGATCTTCATTTAAATCAGACAGAGGTCTGATCTCCAAAATATACAAAGAAATGAAGAAATTGGTGACCAAAAGAACAATTAATCCATTAAAAAAAAAGGATTACAGACCTAAACAGAGAACTCTCAACAGAGGAATCAAAAATGACTGAAAGACANCTTAAGGAAATGTTCAACATCCTTAGTCATCAGAGAAATGCAAATTAAAACAACTCTTAGATTCCATCTTACACCTGTAAGAATGGCCAAGATCAAAAACGCTGAAGACAATTTATGCTGGAGAGTTGTGGGGAAAAGGGAAAACTTCTGCATTGCTAGTGGGAATGCAAGCTGGCACAGCCCCTTTGGATGTCAGTGTGATGATTTCTCAGAAAATTAGGAAACAACCTTCCTCAAGAAACAGTAATACCCCTTTAGGGTATATATCCAAAGATGCTCACTTGTGCCACAAGGACATGTGCTAAACTATGTTCATAGCAGCATTGTTTGTCCTAGCCAGAACCTGGAAACAATCTAAATGCCCCTCAACCGAAGAATGGAGAAGGAAAATGTGGTACATTTACACAATAGAGTATTACACAGCAGAAAAATAATGACATCTTGAATTTTGCAGGAAAATAGATGAAACTAGAAAACATCATTTTGAGTGAGATAACCCAGACCCAGAAAGACAATTATCACATTCGCTCACTCACAAGTGTTTTTAAAAATAAAGCAAAGAAAACCACCCTACAAATCACAATCCCAGAGAACTTAGACACAATGTGGACCTTAGGAGAGACACACATGGATCTAATCTACATGGAAATTAGAAAAAGACAAGATCTCCTGAGTAAAGTGGGAGGATGGGGACCTTGGGGGAGGTTTGAAGGGAGGGACGTGAGCAGAAAAATGTAGATCTCAATAAAAAATCAATAAAGTAATTTTAAAAAAGGGTTCTATTACCTGGGAAGCAGCATTAAAACAATAAACCATATAAGGCCTATGTGCATGTATTTGCTTTATATTTGGTCAAAACATTAATTGGATAAAATTAATTGAAGAAAATACATAATTTTTAATGGGGTCTTAGATTCTGTTTGCCAGAATTTTATTGAGAATTTTTGCATCAATGTTCATGAGTGAGATTGTTTTTAATTATCTTTCTTGGTTGGGTCTTTGTGTGGTTTTGGAATCAGGGTGACTGTA
>LOEQ01005153.1:155868-166432 GCA_001685075.1 Bramus lutescens
TGAGGGCTGACTGAGAAGCCAAGGACAATGGCACTTGGTTTTGATTCTACTGCACGTAGTGGCTTTGTGGGAGCCTAGTCTCTTTGGATTCTCACCTTCCTAGAATTGGATGGAGCCTGAGGACCTTGTACTTCCCACAGGGCAGGGAACTCTGACTGCTCTTAGGACTGAGGAGGGAAGGGGAGGCAGGAGGGAGAGGGAAATGGAAGGAGGGGAGGAGGTGGAAATTTTTAATTAAAAAATAATATGTACACTAGAAAAAAGAATATAGATATATCAGTGGTAACATAAAAATGATTATTGAAGAGATTGGAACAATGTGTCAAAGTACTAGTAACACTGTTTATACTTTAAAAACTATAAGAGGTTTCCTTAAACTCTAAAGGCATTATTACTGTTCCTATTGAAATTATATTTTTTTTACTTTTAACATGGAATATTTAGATATAATATAAATGCACATGTTTTAATTAATGCTTAAATTTTATCTTTTTATTTTTATGAATATTTCATATAAAAATATATTAACAATAATTTAGCTATCATGTATTACAAATAATCTCAAATTATTTCAGTATATATCCATTACTCAAGTCTAAGATTATTTACAAAAGTATACTGACTTTTAATTCTTAGTAGGTTGAGAGGAAAATAACAAGAAATGAGTGAATATAGTTCTTATAATTTCTACAAGTAAATTATTTTCCTAAGTCATGTGTATACATCATGTCCGATGTCAATCATTTTATTTCCCAGTGCAACAAGCATTATGCTGCAAACCTAACACCAAATGGAGACTTTGCACTCTGCTCCAAAACAGAATAAAAAGATTTCTATTTTAGTGTGTTTTTATCTTACCTACTTGAAAATCATAAAAATTAGAACTAACAGATTTTGAAGAAATAACTTTTTAACATGTAAAATTAAATTTTTTTTTAAATTTGTATGATGAAGATTTTAATGTATAACTTCATGGGAGACCATATTGTTTTTTTTTTCCACTTCTTGTCTTCTTTCCTTTGGTGATAACTTCATCTTTCATCTAAAAAGACAATGAAGTTGACCATATGGAGTGCTTTAGTTAATGAGATATGTAGAAGAGAAATGATGTGTTTCAACTCTGGGCACAAGTCATATGGTATTTTATTTTGGTTTATATCTCACATTGCCTGTGTTGAGAAGAGCCATGTACAACTATTAATAACCTTGCTGTTTATATATTGTTTTATCATGTGCCTGAACATTTACACTTGTATTTTATTACAACACTTATGTTTTTGTGAACAGTACTCATAAATTTTAGTCCTTCTTTGATAATGTTCCTACTATGGCCCTTTTGTCAATGATCACAGTAAAAAGCTATTATTATTAAAATGGAGGGGAGTTAGATAATGATGCGGTACCTGAAGTTTCTATTATACAGTAAGTAGATTTCTTACTTGCTATTTATCACTAATTTTCATGCCTGTGATGGTTTAAAATTTCTGTATTTATAAATTCCTCAATTTCCTACCAAGTGAAAACTGCTAAAATATTAGGTATTAAATACATTTACTTCTGTAAATATCCATGGAAAATTTTGTAGTAAATACGTTGTGTTAATAAAAACACATATGATAACCCAGTGATCTCTCTGTTTGTTCCTCTCTACTCCACCCAATCCCTTCTGTTCCTTACGCTAGCCACCCTCAGTTCACCTCCAAAATCCATTCTGTTTTCCCTTTCCAGGGAGATCCATTCATCCCCCATAAACTTTTCCTTTTTATATAACCTCTCTGATTCTTTGTACTGAAATGTGATTATCTTTTACTTATCAGTTAATAACCACTGAATAATGAATACATGCCATATTTGTGTTTCGAGGTCCGGGTTGCCTCCCTTGAAATGATTATATTCATGTTCCATCCACTAACCTGCAAATTTAATTATATCATATTCTTTTAATTGCTGAGTTAATATTCCATTGTGTAAATATGCCTCATTTTCTTTATCCATTTTTCAGTTCAGGGTCTTCTAAGTTGTTAGTCGAAAAGATGACTGGAATAGGTGGGTCATTTAGAGAGCAACAAAGAAATGTAGTGCAGTGGACACTTGCTGTACCTATGATGATAAACCTAGTAAGGGCTCTTAGTAATGGAGGATAGGGAGTCTGAAGCAGCCATATTCTTAACCAAGCTAGGTGTCCAGTGGTGGAACTGCAATACTAACCCAGCCACAAAATCACCCACTAACAACCTGTCTTGCCTTCAAGGGGTAATGGAGACTTAGAACTTGTGGGAGTGACCAACCAATAACTTCTCTTAATTTGAGAGCAAAGCCATGGAAGGGGGCACATGCCGGACACTTCCTGGATGGTTAGAATTGAAACCTGCATGGCTCAGAGATATAGGTAGTACCAAATGCGACTGACAATCAAAACAAAAGTAATGGAAATGATTTGTAATGATTTTCTACTATACTCGTAAGTGGGAGCCTCGCCAAATCATCATCACAGAGGCTTCCTCCATGAGCTGACGGAGGAGATACAGGGACCCAAAACCAAATATTAGATGGAGTCAGGGAACTCCACAAACAAAGACAGACTTTAGGAGCCAGATGGTTAAGGACACAAAATCAATGAAGCCGCACTAAACAGGGCTTAAAGAGGCTCACAGACACTGAAGCGGCAATCTTGGAGTCTTCATAAGTTTGTGATAGGTTCTCTGCAAACATTCTGTGTGAGTGTTTAGCCTTTTTTTTTTGTGGGACTCCTAACAGGATTAGCGATAGTGGGGTGTGTCTGATTTTTTGCCTGCTTTGGTATCATTTTCCTCCTACTGCGTTGCCTCATGCAGCCTATGAAAGCTTAAGGTTAATCTTATTGCAACTTGTTATGCCATGTGCATCACTGGGAGGGCTGCTCTTTTCAGGAGGCGTGAATAAGAGAGAGGAGAAGGGAAGGAAGGGAAGGTTGTGGTTGTGATCTATTGTAAAAGAAGAATAAAGAAAAAGAAAAGAAAAAAAGAAAATTCTGACTATATTACTTTTCCTTTATCTTCCTTTACACTCGTGTTTGTAAATATTCCCTGTAAAACAAGCCAGCCTTCATTAAGACATTCTCACTCATGTATACCATGAATATATTCATGGAACTTGATTATATCAATCCCCTGTGATCCTATTTTTATATGCCTTCTCTTCTTATTCCTTTCCTCTTTTGCTTCAAGCATTGCTTTCGTGCAGATATCTTTTTAAAATACTGATTGCACATATGAGAGGAAACACGTCATGTTTTGAATTTTAGTTAATTCATTTAACATTATGATCTTTAGTATCATCAATTTTCATTAAAATTATATAGCTTTTAATTATTGTGCCACAATACTCAATGTGAGTATATCATCAAAGGATTTTATCTGTTTTTACCTTACATCTACAGATCCTGGTTATGTTAAGTGACCGATTACTCATTAATGAATAAATCGATAGATTGGTAATTCAATCATTTGCCAAATTAAATCAGGTTTTTAAGCCATAGAGGAAATTTTCATGCTCATTATATATTATTTCTTTTCATGGTATCCTACTTTCAGGATTCATTATTAACTCACTGACAATGCTTTTCTAAGACACTGATAGCAGGCAAGCTCTTGCATGAGATGCATGATGACTAACTAATCTGATATCTCAGAAAGAATGTAATCCCTGAGTTATGAAAAGTAACCAAGGCTTGTCTTTTTACATATTTATTGCTCTAAGTAAGCAACAATACTCATTCATAGTGAAAACCCCTTAGCAGTAAATTTCAAATTATTGGTACAAGGGAAAATTAATTAGAAAAGCACTTACCCCAAATAAGTTGACAATGAACAACAGTTATACGATTATACTAAAGACCTAACATAATGAAAGTTATTTATTTTGTTATTCTAGGAATTATTATTCCACCTTAGTACCTGAATAAGAGGGAGGACTACCAGTGCTCAGGTGGTACTCTGCTTATCAAATACTCTTGTGTAACTTGTGCCTTTTAAGTGCTGTCATTAAACTTTCCCCTTGTAATCATAGTTCATTGGTTCTACATGAATCAATAAGATCCAAATCATTATTTGTATTTTGAACTATATCATTACAAAACCATATTTTACTTCATTTCAAATTTCCTTTTTAAATTTTTTTATTATTATTATTTAAACTTTCCACCTCCTCCTCTCCTCCCAATTCCCTCCCCCTCCCCCCTCTCCCCTTCCCCTCCCTTTCCAATCCTAAGAGCAGTCAGGGTTCCCTGCCCTGTGGGAAGTCNTCGAGGTCTAGGAAGGTGAGCATCCAAACAGACTAGACTCCCACACAGCCAGTATGTGAAGTAGAATCAAAACCCAGATCCATTTTCCTTGGCTTCTCAGTCAGCTCTCCTTGTCAGCAAATTTCAATTGTAACTATTTTCTAGTCTTTTTGCTATTGGGATTTCTTACAATATATTCTGATCATGGTTTCCCCTCCCACATCTAATCCCAAATCCTCCCCCAACTCTCCACCAATCTAACATATTTTCTTCTTTCTACCTTTGGGGGAAAGGGGGCAAATAAAGAAGAAAACAAACCAGAACTTAAAATAAAGAAAAGTATATTTCCTCCTCGGCCCCAGCCCCAACATGATCACTCATCTTCACGTCCCTATTGGTTCTCATTCCACGCATTAAATCTCTTCCATTTCCCTTTTCCAGGGAAGTATGTGTGCCCTTCCTGAACCCTCCTTGGTACCTAGTCTATCTGGGACTGGGAACTGTAGCACGGTTATCTTTNTTTAGACTCAATATGGGGCAAGGGAATATTCCAGGAATATACACCGAAGACCCTATCTTACACTTCTCTCAATAGCAGATATGTAGCCTGAAGTGGCCATCTCCTGTGAACAGATTGGTGCTTAGCCCAACTGTCATCAAAGCGGTGTCATCCTGCAACTGATGGAAAAAGATGCAGATGCACAATCAAATATTTTCCTGACCTTGGAGAGTTCTGCTGAAGAGATCAAGGACAACAGTAAGAGGAAGGGGGGTTAAGAACACCACAAGAAAAACAAAACAAAATAAAAATACCCACAGAATCAAATCGTAGATAATGAATCAATAACCAGGGATCCTATATTGTACTGCCCTAGGTACTCTTGAGTATATGTTTTCAGGGTCTGTGTAATAAAATCTGTGAGTTCTTAAGTAAGTCAAACCTATTGTGCCTGGAAACCACTCTTTCCTTAGTGTTATAACTTCACACTTACACTCCCTCTCCTCCTCTACCATATAGCCCTCTGTGTGCCTAGTAGAGGAATTTGAGGAAGTAATCCATTTAGGACAGAGTGTTCCATAGTCTCTCATTCTCAGTACATTGTCTATTTGTTAGTAGCTATATTACTTACTTCCAATCTAAAAAGCATCTATGATGATGGCAGAGTGAGATATTTAACTATGGGTAAATATGTCTTTAACAGTCACTTTCTTGATGTGTTCCTTTAACAGAACAACAATATTTGGTTTTCCCCTTGGCCAATAGTCTATTTAATCTTAGATTTTTGTCTCTCTGAGCAATTTCAGTCAGTGTTTTCATCTCCTGATAAGAGCCTTAAATTCAGTTACAGGATGATTGGTTAGTCCCACAATGTTTGTGGTGCTATTGTATGATCATGATTCTGGTAGGTCACCTTTTTAGATCACAGGGTTTTTAACTCTTAGGTGTTATAAGCTAATAGACTAGTGGGCAGGAAATTTAGACCTGACTCTCCATGATTATATGTTATTTCTCTACTTACATAGGAGTTACTGTCCTGCCCACTATTCTATTAGCCTATACTTAACCTTTATGGTTATATTGGTTGCAGTATGCTTAACAAAGGCTTAAAAACACACATTCACATATAAGATTAAAATTAAACTCCATTCTACAAATGTGCCATGTATCTATTTTCCATTCATCTGCTGATAGATATCAAGACTCAGTTTGATTTCTGGATATTCTGAGTAGAGCAGCAATGCACATGGATGAGCAAGTGTCTTTGGGTACATGCCCAAGACTGAAATGGCTGGATCTTGAGGTACATTCTAGCTTCCTAGAAACCACTATATTGATTTCCATAGTGCATGTATTAGCGTGAGAGTAGACGAAATCTCAGAAAGTAATAAAAGAGATACCTTGATGAGGGGGTCATTTCAGGGTTAGGGAGAAACCTGGTATCAAGGGACCCCTAACACTAAGGGTTTCTAAATCTTAGCTGGTTTGGGTTTGCATTTATCCTCTGATAGCAAGCAGAGGACAAAGTCAAAGTCCTAGGAAGTCACAATCATGACCCTAGCTAAGACCACTAACAATATTGGAGAGAGTGCCTGAATTGGCCATCTACTCTAACCAGATTGGTGACATCAGAGATACTCTATCTATTAACTCATAGAAGCAGAGGCAGAGATTCACAGACAAGCACTGTACTGAGGGTCTCTTGGAAGAAAGAGAGGGGGGATTGCACCAGCCAGGGGAGAACCCAAAGAAATGGCTGACCTGAGCAGCAGGAGCTCATGAAAGCTGAACCAGGGAGCCTGCATGAGACCTGCCTATGCTCTCTGCATATGCATGACAATCATGTAGCTTGGTCTTTTAGAAAGGTTCTCCTTAGTGCTCAACTAGCATTTGGTTACCTGTTCCCTGTGCTGGATTATCTGACTATACCTCCACGTAAGGGGAGCTCCATCCCGCCTCAACTTGATGTGCCATGTTTTGTGCAAGTCCATGGGAGATCTGTCCTTTCCTCAATGGAGATAAAGGAGGGATAGAAGGGGAGGAGTAGATAGGAGAGGGGAGGAGTCAGGAGGTGAGGAGAGAGGGGAAACTGGTTGGTATGTACAATAAATGAAAAAATGTTATTTAAATAAACTAAACATTAAAAATAATCTCAAAATAGTTTTCACGAGGTCCCACTGATTAACTGTTAGTCTTAGTATCTGTGTTAACCATGTTCTGTTGAGAAAGTCTTATCCTATGTCAATGAGTCCAAGACTGCCCCCACTTTCTTTTCTGTCATATTTTCTATCATATTCAGCTGCAAGTTTAAAATTTATGGCACAGTCTCAAATAGTTAGCTCTGAAAGCACGCATCCAAGTAATATATGGCCTATGACATAGACTGAACAGGTTATATTTAGGAATATGTATGTACATTTAAATGTGTATGCAATAGCAACTAAAGATAGGAGAGGACGAGGACATCAGTTTGATGTACAATCAGAGGGATACATGTGAGGTTTTGGAAAAGGGGAAAGGGAGAAATGTAAGTATGCTATCATTTCAAAAGTAGCAAAAAAAGGTAAAATCTCTGTCCTCTCTGTCTCTGCTTCTGTCTCTCTTTGTGTGTGTGTGTGTGCATGTGTGTGTGTAAAACATAAACCACTTACTTTAAATATCACTGAAATATATTAGTGCTTTATATTTTGTAAGACATATGAAAATAAAATATCTCAAGGAAATATGACAAAACAGACACCTTGCTGAATTGTAAACCATGTTTCTGTGAGATTTGATAATCTATCCATCAGGGACTCCAAATAAAATAGATGACATGTATATACTCAAAAAATAAATCTGTTGGAAGAATGAATAGCGCATATCTACCTAATAAAATTATAAGTATACAAAGAAAAAACTAAAAGTCAGAAAGGAAACAAGACTGGGGTGATGAATGTTAAAGAATTGAGTGAAGTTAGAGCTTAGGTAGGGAAGAAGTAAGGTGCATTCAGCTTCAGATCTGCAGGTGAGAAGACTAGTAGGGGGTTACACTCTGCTACTCTACAACAGAAAATCTCAAAAGATTAAAATATAAACCAAAACAGAGAACACTAACCAGTGCTGGAAAAGACATTAAAATTCAGAAGGTTAGAATGCTAAGTCAACATTAAGGCAAAACTGAGAACAGAGGTGCTGCAGTGCTGAAACAAAGATGGCACCAAGAAGCAGCCACAGAAAGTCTGCAGGATATTTAGTGCAAATGCCAAAGACAACACAGCAAGTTTTCTAGTTTGTCCAGGTTGTGAAGCCAGCAAAGGGCAGACATCAAGGGCTAGACTGTGAACTATCTGGTGGCAAAGCTACAGAGCGTGAACTTTATCTGGAAGCCTGTGGGGAACTCTGGGTGGATTTTTAGCTGGGGTGTGACATGATTAGTTTGTATTTTACAAAGGTCATTCTGACAGCTGTGGAAGACGTGTAACTGAGAATGGCAATGAACTTGCTTGAGAAGCAAAGTTTACACATCCACAGTGTAATTAAATTAAAATTTCTTCAATGAATAAAAAACTGTTAAAAGTTAAATCAATATATACTTGCAATTGCCAAAAGCACGCAAAGTTCCTTTATAGAACAAGAATCAATAGTAATGTTAATGTAAGCATTTGCTTTGAATACTTGAAATTTGCAAAGCACATAGCAAACTCATTTACCTTCTCACTATAAATCCTGCTCTGATTTAAAGCCATTTGTAAGATGTATATGAAACTAATATTAAGAAGTGTTGTTAATTCTTGAAATCACACATATGCCCATATCTCCAACTTATTCTTAAATAATAAAATGTCAAAAACTCTAAAACATCTTTGATAAACATTTACATCTTCAATTTACAATCTTTTCATTTTACCGAATTTGAAGTTCTAGAGCTGGGAGATAAATTCTATACTATCAATGAAATTGTTGCTGATTTTTCAAATATAAAATATTTCCATTTCACCTGTGTAAACTAATACTTGCTGTTCAAAAGCCCTTACATTAATATATATTTCAATATTTCAAACACAAATCTTAATCACAGTGCTTAACAACAAAACCAATAGCAGAGTTGGGAGCCCACTTTTAGGCAATTCTTGGGGCAAGGAGGTGAGATGAGCGAACGTTGAGAGCAAAGCTTAGGATGGAGTAACTGCTATACTCCCCTGAACAATCAGCACTTGGATAAAATAGAAATATGAAACACACAGCGAGTTCTTAATGCTGGCCTGATGGTCCATGTGGCTACAAATAACTAATTTTTTTATTTTCTCAAACCAAATACACATACAGAGAGAGAGAGAGAGAGATAAGCAGGGGAGAATGGAACTTCCTACTTTAATTTTTTTTACAAATTTTGCATTCAAAAACTTTATTTACTTTTCAACAGAAATCTATAGTTAATAGAAGTAATCTTATTTGAAAATGTATTTGAGTAGTTCTACTTCCTTCCTCCATCAAAATCTTTTAATAAATTATTCCCTTCATAGATGAAAGTGAAATTAGGGTACCAAAACAATTTAAATTTAATGAAAAATTCCAAACATCTTCTCCAATGTTACATTATACTTTGTCTTTAACATCAGCATGATTTGTAGCTAGCATTCTTGTAATGTAATGATTAACAGGAACAATTTAAAGTAAAATAAAGATATGCCATTTTAAACTTCCAATTAAATTGAAATGTGTTAATAATACAGTAACACAATACTAATCTATTTACTCAGATCTGTAATTGAAACAAGTGTATAGTATTCAAAGTGATAATTCGAATTAAACTAGAGAACTTTATCAAATCTCTGAAATGGAAAGTATTAAGCTTAATATTAAATTTGAGGCACCAATATATAATATGGTAAAGTTTTCTCATAGAGAGTGCCTCATGGTATTAAAAAGGGTAACACTTCCTTTTCAACAGAGCCTGTTATTTTTGTAGATAAAAGATATGGAAACCTTCTTATTGTTTCAAATTATCTAGTGACAAAGTAAGGCTGCCATAGAAACCCAGTTTTGTACACAGATACTGTTAATCATGTATCTTGATAGTTAATGGGGTCCTTCATGACAGAGGCAAGGACTTCTTCACTTGTCACATTTTGTGATGTGTTTAGTGATGCTTACTCGCTTAGAATAATGAGTATGCCATAACCTAGAAAGATTGAGAATGGACAGTTACCAGCTCTAGCTGAAGGATGAGAATCAGAAGGCATAGAGGGGATGGAGGCAATACATTTTCCTAAATTGGTAGATTTCTCAGGCCTGTTACATATGCCATGACTAAATCAGACCCCACATCAGGTTCTTCTACTTTTAACTCCTTGTGGTTGATTGGTAATTTATATTACATTTATTTTATGACAATTATTTATATATTTGTGTTTAAATATGACTCTCACTCTTTTTTAATTTTTTCTTGTATTTTTTCTCTTTTATTATCTTTTTAACTCAGCCATCTTGACTCTGTTCTTTTTTATTACATAACTATAAATTATTGAAATTATTTTCCATTCTTTTTATTCGCATATTAGCAGACATTTCGTTCTGCCCCTCTTTTTTTTTCAGAATTTATCTGTTTGTTTTCTGATGACCCCTAGTTTCCAACACAGTTCTTGACACTTATGTGATCTTCTTTTAAGGAATGTTTCCAGCTTCAAAAATGATCCCTTTCTAGACATAGCCCTGGTTTCCCTCCCTTTCTCCCTCTCTCCCTTCCTTCTTTCCTTCCTCCTTCTTTCCTTCTTTCTTCCTTCTTCTTCTTCTTCTTCTTCTTCTTCTTCTTCTTCTTCTTC
>LOEQ01005153.1:172016-200339 GCA_001685075.1 Bramus lutescens
TCAGAGAGTCCAGTTTGATCACATGCACCATCAGTCCCAGTCCAGCTGGCCTTGTCTTTTCTCACATTACACGCCATTCCAATTTCCAAATTCCTCCATTCCTCCCGTTCCCTCCTCTTTCCCAACATGTCCACCATATACTTCTCAGAGAGGGTAAGGCTTCCAATGGGGAATCAACCATGTCTGGCACATGACTTTGAGGCAAGACCAAGGCTCATCCCACTATATCTAGATTGAGCAAGGTACCCCTCAAAAGAGAATGATCTCCAAAACTCCAGTACAAGCAATAGGGATAAATCCTGGTCACATGGCCATTGGCCATGCAGTCTGGCCCTGTAATACATCTGTCACCCACATTCAGATGGCATATTTAGGCTCTATACTGGTTTCTTCCCTTTAAGGCCAGAGTTGGTGGGCTCTCATTAGATCAGATAAGCTGTTTCAGTGGGTATCCTCATCATGGTCTAAGCCTCTTTGCTTGTATTCTCACTTTTCCCACTCTTTTGATGGACTTTGGGAGATAAACCCAGTGCTCCACTGGGGATTTTTTGCCTCTGCTTCCATCAATTGTTGGATGAAGGCTCTATGTTCACAGGGCAAGGAAAGTTCAGGCACCCTCTCCACTGCTGCCTAGGGTCTTAGCTGGAGTCATCCTTGTGGACTCCTGGGAAATTCTCTAGTGCCATGTTTCTTGCTAGCCCCGTAATGGCTCCCTCAATCAATATATCTCTTTCCATGATCTCTATCTCTTTCTATCCCCAATCTCGAATATCCTGTTCCCTCAAGTTCTCCTCATCCCTCCCTTTCTCCCCTCTTCTTCCCCATCCATCCTCTCTTCTTCCCCCTCACCTCCATGCTCCCAATTTTCTCATGAAATCTTGTCTATTTCCCCTTCCCAGGGGATCTGTTTATCTTTCTCTTGGGATTCTCCTTGTTACTTTATTTCGCTGGGGTTGTGAACTATAGGATCCTTATCATTTGCTTTATAGCTAATTTCCACTTATGAGTGAGTACATACCATGATCATCTTTCTGGGTTTGGGTTAAATAACTCAGTTTTTTTTTCTAGTTCCATTCACTTGCATGCAGATTTCAGTAGTACTCAATTGTGTAAATTGTGTAAGAAAACATTTTCTCCATTCTTCAGTTGAAGGGTATTTAGATTGTTTCCAAGTTCTGGCTATGTACATAGCTGAACAAATGTCCTTGTAGTAGGATTTGATATATTCCCAAGAGTGGTATTTCTGGGTTTTGAGGTAGGTTGATTCCCTATTTTCCGAGAAACTGCCATACTGATTTTCAGAGTGGTTGTACAAGTTTGCATTCCCACCAGCAATGGAAGAGTGTTCCCTTATTCTGTATCCTCTCCAGCATAAGCTATAATTGGTGTTTTTGATCTTAGTCCTTCTGTTAAGTGCAAGATGGTGTCTCAGAGCCATTTTGGTTTGCATTTCCCTGATGGCTAAGGATGATGAGCAATTCCTTTAGTGTCTTTCAGCACTAGGAGATTCTTCTGTTGAGAATTCTCTGTTTAGATGTGTACCCCATTTTTAATTGGATTAATTGATATTTTGATGTCTCATTTTTGAGTTCTTTATATATTTTGGAGATCAATTATCTGTCTTATGTGAGGTCTGTGGAGATCTTTTCCCATTCAGTAGGCAGCCTTTTTGTCTTATTTACTGTGTCCTTTGTTTTACAGAAGACTCACAAATTCAAGAAGTCCTATTTATTTATTTTTGCTTTCTGTGTCTGTGATACTGATGTTATATTTAGGAAGTGGTCTTCTGTGCCCATACATTGAAGGCTACATCCCACTTTCTCTACTTTCAGTTTCAGTGTGGTTGGATTCATATTGAAGTCTTTAATCCATTTGAACTTGATTTTGGGCATGGGGATAGTTATGGATCTATTTAAATTCTTCAACATATTGCTATCCAGTTATGCCAACACAAATTATTGAAGATGCTTTCTTTTTTCCATTGTATAATTTTAGCTTCTTTGTCAAAAATCAGGTGTTCATAGGTGTGAGGATTAATGTCTGGGTCTTTGATTTGATTTCATTAGACAGCTCTCTGTTTTTATGAGAATACCAGGCTGTTTTCATTACTGTAGCTCTGTAATAGAGTTTGAAGTCAGGGATGGTGATGACTCTGAAGTTCTTTTATTGTACAGGATTATTTTCACTNCTTTTTTCCATTGTATAATTTTAGCTTCTTTGTCAAAAATCAGGTGTTCATAGGTGTGAGGATTAATGTCTGGGTCTTTGATTTGATTTCATTAGACAGCTCTCTGTTTTTATGAGAATACCAGGCTGTTTTCATTACTGTAGCTCTGTAATAGAGTTTGAAGTCAGGGATGGTGATGACTCTGAAGTTCTTTTATTGTACAGGATTATTTTCACTATCCTGGGTTTTATTTTTCATATAAAGTTGATTATTGTTCTTTCAAGGTCTGTGAAGAACTGTGTTGGTATTTTGATGGGGAAAACATTGAATCTATAGCTTGTTTTTGGTAGAATTGCCATTTTTATTATGCTAATCCTACATATCTAATAGCATGGGAAATTATTTTGTTTTCTGATATCTTCTTCAATTTCTTTTCTCAAAGATTTAAAGTTCTTGTTGAACAAATCCTTCACTTCTTTGGTTAGTTCTACCCCAAGTTATTTTATGTTATCTGTGGCTATTTTAAATGGTAATAGTTCTCTGATTTCTTCCTCTCGTCTTTACCATTTGTATATAGGAGGGCTACTGGTTTTGCTGAGTTGATCTTGTATTCTTGCACATTTTGAAGTTATTTATCAGTCCTAAGAGTTCCCTAGTAGAGTTTTTGGTGTCACTTATGTATACTATCATAACCTTTACAAATAGCAAAACTTTGACTTCTTCCATTCCAGGTTGTATGAATACCTCTTGATCTCCTTTTGTTGTCTTATGGTTCTAGATAGACCTTCAAGAACTATATTGAATAGCTATGGAGGGAGTGGACAGCCTTGACTTGTTCCTGATTTTAGTGGATGCTTTGAATTTCTCTCCATTTAATTTGATGCTACTATTGGCGTGCTGTATATTGTTTTTATTATGTTTAGACATATTCTTTGTAACCCTGATCTCTCCAAGACTTTTATCGTGAAAGGGTATTGGATTTTGTCAAATGCTTTTTCAACATCTAATGATTTTTCTTCCTATTTGTTTATATGGTAGGTTACATCGATAGATATTTGTAGGTTGAACCATATCTGCATCTCTAGGATTAAAGCCGACTTGATCATGGTGGGTAGCTTTTCTTGATGTGTTCATGGAGTCTGTTTATCAATATTTTATTGAGTATTTTTGCATCAATGTTCATGAGGGAGATTCATCTGTCATTCTCTTTCTTGGTTGAGTCTTTGTGTAGTTTCAGTATCAGCCTAACTGTAGTCTCATAAAAAAAAATTGGCAATGTTCCTTCTGTTTCTATTAAATGGAACAGTTTGAGGAGCATAGGTGTTTTCTCCTCTTTGAAATTCTGGTAGAATTCTGTACTGAAAACATCCTGCCCTGGCCTTTTTTTTGGGGGGGGGTGCTTTTGATACCTACTTTTATATCTTTGCAGGAGGTCTAATAAAATTGTTCACCTGGTATTGATTTAATTTTTATGTGTTGTACTTATCTAGAAAGTTGGCCTTTTTTTTTTACATTTTCCAATTTTGTGGAGTACAGGTTTTTATAATATGACTTAATGATTCTCTGGATTTCCTCAGTGTCTGTTGTTATGTCCACCTTTTCTTTTCTGGTTTTGTTAATTTGGATGTTCTCTCTCTGCCTTTTGATTAGTTTGGATAAGTGCTTGTCTATCTTGTTGATTTTCTCAAAGAACCAGCTCTTTGTTTCATTGATTCTTTGTATTGTTTTCTTTATTTCTACTTTATTGACTGTAACCCTCAATATGATTATGTTCTGTGTTCTACTCCTCCTGGATGAGTTTGCTTCTTTTTGTTCCAGTGCTTTCAGATGTGTTGTCAAGTTGCTAGTGTGCGATTTCTCCACTTTCTTATGTAGGCACTTAGTGCTGTGAACTTTCCTCTTAGCACTGCTTTCACAGTGTCTCATGGTTTTGTGTATATTGTGTATATTGTGCCTTCACCTTTACTGAATTCCATGAAGAAGTTCTGATTATACATTTTAATAGGTGATTGTATATTTTGATATATGATAGATATTTGTACAGCTTTCTCTATATGGAAAGAGGAAAAAGTAATCTTTCCAGTGTTGTAAAGAAAATAAAAGATGTAGGTGGTATTAATGCAGAGTGCTGAAGGGTAATTAGCAGTTTTCTCTGCAGAGAAAGTGATTATAAAACTAGCTAAGCTATGGGAACATTGCTTACTGCAATAAAATAATATGTTGGCATTCAATGAATCCTAAATATAACCACAGCATAGAGTAGTATAAAATCAACTGGATATAAGAGTGCTATATAAAACTGTAGTAAATGAGATTTAGTATACACTTAGGTATATTGTATATAAGAAAAAACAATAAATGCATTACTGTCCAATTCCAAATCATGAATGATAAAGCTTTAGACATGGACAAAGGTACAAAAGCAGAATGTAAGTATTTGGATTGTAAGAGGAAATGTGTAGGGTGTGTGACTGATTAAGAGGAATGCCTAAAGAAAAACACTTTAGGTTTAGGTTGAGATATAATAAGGTTGGTATCTATTGATTCATTGTTCTCATGGCACTGTCTGAAAAAGTTACATATCACATACCGATGGGTATACATTCTTATCATAGATAAGATCATGAGAATACTCTAAAGATATACTTACATAAGCCAAAACAGTATAGATAACATACTCAGGCTATTTGACCTAGGTTCTATATTCTATGCTATAAACTAAATGATATGTGATTCTACCCAATAATGCAAATATAGTAGCACAATAATATATGTGAGAGTAAGTTCAAATAAGATATAGTCAACAATATAATCAATGTAAAATGTTTAGTTTCTTAGTAGTCTAATGGGACACACACATTTATGTTTATTTATATTTATATGATCTGCCCTTGAATGATACAGAAGAGAATTGTAGGTGTAATACAGACACTAATATATTTAATTCAATATGATTATGAATGCGAAATAATAAATTGCAAAATAAAATAGATGCACCCAAATATGCAACAACCAGAGACATAGAGTAGACTGGCATTGTTGACTGAAGGACAAAGTGGCAAAGAGGATGACTCAGAGCAGTAGTTTCATCCTCTCTTGCTTAATAACCTCTCCTCTTCCTAGTCATTTTCAGTTAAACCTTTCTTCCACTAAATGTCCATGTGCTATCCCACGTGATTGAGGAATGAACAAGTGATTAAATTTTAGCTCATGAAAAATAATAATCTATGTGTGACTTGGAAGAGTTTGGTAAGATTTATGAAAAGTTAGCTTTGAGAAGAACGGAAAAGAAATGTTAAACCAAATATATTTCAAGAAAATGAATAATATAGTCTAATTTCAAGAATATATATCTAATGAGTAGTTTCAATATGTCTAATTTTGTAAGGAAGCAGAAAATAACTTATGAAATTTCATATCTTTTTCCTAAAATTATTCAATATAAGTTTAATATCTGCCATGCAATATATCAGGGAAGTGAATCCTGTCAAATTAAACAGATTGTCTTGCATGATGTATGTGATTACCATCTAAATGAATAAATACATTTCCTCCACAATAACAGAAAACACAGGAAAGGAAATATGCCTTTTAATTGTGGTACTTTAGTGTCATTGGGGAAATAAAGGGAAATGAGAATAAAGTATCAGGAATTAAACATTTATCATATTTCTTTCATTTACTATTAATATTATTAGCTAAACAATTCCTTGCTTTCATCCAATATTTTTAAAATGGCATAATTTTGTGAGGCTAAAAATACTTCATAGTATGTATTACTACCCTTTCTTCATGAAATCCTCTATTAACATGCATGTAGTTTGATTCCATAGCTTCATTATTGTGCTTTCAAACATATGCAAGTGAATGTACATCAAAAGTGAGGTGGGTTTGATCAACTTAGGTATTTAGTCAGAAAAGGTAGAGTATTAATATTTTTAATTGTTGAGAAAACCTGCACTGGTTTCAATTTCAATAATCATTCTCCAATCATGAATGTTCAGGGTTTATTCCTGTCTACAGGTTTCTGACTCAGTGTCAAAAATCTCAGCTTCAGTTTTTGTCATTTTAACTGGAATGCGATTGATGGGATCTTAATGTAATTCTTACATGCTTTATTTTATAGATAAGGATGTTGACAGTGGTTTCATGTTATAATTGGGCATGTGTCGTTCTTCCTTTAACATATGTGTCCACGTATTTCTTCTGCTCATTTGATGACTGGACTACTTGATTTTTTTATCGAAGTACCTAAGTTATCTTTTCTCTTTTTATTAAGATTTTTGTTTTGTTTGTTTGCCTTTGTTTTTCAAAAAGAGGGTTTCTCTGTAGCTTTGGAACCTGTCCTGAAACTCACTCTTGTAGACCAGGCTGGCCTCGAGGTAAGGAAGATCTGCATGTCTCTGGTTCCAGAGTGCTGGGATTAAAGGCATGCGCCACCACTGCCCAGCTTCTAAAGAATTTTTTAATACAATCCTTTCTCATTTTACATAGCTATCCCTGTTTCCACTCCCTCCCCTCCTTATGCCCCACCCTTCCCCCACCCTAATCCACATCTACTCCTTAAAAGGGAAAGGCTTTCCATGGGGAGTCACCAAAATCTGACACTTCACTTCAAGGCAAGACCAAGTCCCTCCCACCTATTTTTTGGCTGAGCAAGCTATCCCTCCACAAGAAATGTGCTCCCAGACACCAGTTAAAACACTAGGGATAAATCCTGGTCTCACTGCCATTGGCCCTACAGGCTATTTTTTTAATTTATTACTTAATTCAACAGTTTATTTTAATACTCATTGAGAGCAGTGACCATTTTTAAAATTATACTTTTAATTATTTGTCTGATGTATCAAACATTTTTATATAAATCAATATAGTCATTGATGAAATGTAAGTTTTTGAAGAGCTATTTTACCTTCCGAATTCCTTACTTTTATTTCAACAGATTTCCTATCTGCTGAGATTGGCATTTCTTCTAATTTCATAACCACAACTTCTTGGTAACAGTATTTTCTCTTTTTCAAAAATAATAGTTTTTCATTTATTTGAAAGATCAAATGTCTTTGCTAGGTAATTTCTTCATACCTAATACCTTTTCCTCTTCCAATACCCTTCAAAATTGTTCATTTTCATCTCTCAATACTATGGCCTTTCCTTTTTCCTGTCTCTATTTGTCTATCCCTCTATTTTTGTCTCTGTTTCTGTATCTCTCCATATATATTACATTGAATCAATCAGTGCTGCTCATATGTGCATGGGGATCCTACCAATGTCCACACTCCTAAGGAAACATAACTCTCCCTAATCCAGAAGACATAAACTCTCTATAATTCTGTATATAGTAGTGCAATCTTGAAATTGCTCCCTGTATCTGAAGAAAACTATCTGATTGTATACATGTACCACATTTTCATTAGTCATGCATCGGTTGATAAATATCTAGGCTATTTCCAATGTCTGGAAATTCTGAATAGAGCATCAATGAACATAGATAAGAACGTTCATCTGTGATAGGATATAGAATCCTTTGGGTGCATATCCAAGTGTGCTATAGCTGGATCTTGATATAAACATATTCCCAGGTTCCTAAGGAACAGTTCATGGATTTCCACAATAGATGAAAATATCTGCCCTCTCATTAGCAATGAAAATGTGAACCCTTTTTCCCCCAAACCTGAATAGCCTGAGATACAATTTATTTCTGAATTTTGGCTATTATGAATGCCAAAGATGAAATTTGATTTGATTTGCATTTTCTTGATGATTATGAGTGTTGGACATTTCTTTATGTTCTTCTCAGACATTTGAGTTTCCTCTTTGGGGATTCTATTTAAATCTGTGCTTCATTTTTTAAAAATCTGTTTATTTGTTCTCTTGATATCTAGGTTTTTGAGTTCTCTCTATAAAATTAGGATATTAACCATTTATTAAAAACGTAGTTAGTAAAATTCTTTTCACATTCTCTAAGTTGCTGCTTTGTCTAAATAACAAAGTTTCTTGCCATAAAAGCTATTTGGTTTCATGAGGTCCTATTTATTAATTGTTGTTTTTAGTACATTTGCTATCTGTGTCCTGTTCAGAAAGTATTCTATTCTTTTTACAATGAGTTCAAGATGATTCTTCACCTTTTCTTTAATAAAATACAGGGAATTTTGTCTCATGCTGAGGTACTTGATCACAAACATTTAGCCATATTAATCAAAAGAAAGAAAGAGGATCAAATTAAAAAACTTATAGATGAAAAGAGAGATATAACATCAGACACTGAAGAAATCCATACATTCATAAAAATATAATTTAAAAAAATCTATACTCTAACAAGCTGGAAATCTAAAAAAATTGATAAATTTCTGATATACATATGGCCTATCAGTGTTATCTCAAGTTAACAGACCTTTGGCAATAACTAATAATTCCACCGTAAAACAAACAAACAAAAACAAAGCACACAGGCAAAACACCCAAGGTCAAATGGATCAGCCCAGAGTCCTACCAGACCTTAAAAGAAAAATCTAACTTATCATCAACTTATTCTTGTTCTTTCTTAAAGGAAAAACTAACATATCATCAACTTATTCTAGTTCTTTTGCAATTTGATTTGTACCTCTCTCTTCTATCGCATTATGCTCTAGCTTCTTATTGGCTGACTCTTACATAAAAATTAACCCATTTCCATTAATCTCTGTATCACCACATGGCTGTGGCTTACTAGGAAATTTCTGGAGTCTATCAATGACATAGGAAGTTCTTCTCTACTTGTGTTGCTTTCATTGGTTGAATGAAGAAGCTGCCTTGGCCTTTTGAGGAGAGACAGAACAGAATTCTCAGAAGAAGGCAGAGTCAGAGAGAGAGCCACCATGGAGCCAGCTGCCAGGTCAGACATGCTGAATCTCTCCCGGTAAACCACAGTCATGTGGTTCAACACAGATTATTAGAAATGGGTTAACCAATATGTGAGAGTTAGCCAATAAGAGGCTAGAGCTAATGGGCCAGGCAGCAACTTAATTAATACAATTTCCGTGTGGTTATTTTGGGTGTATGCTAGCCGGGCAGGATGGAATAAGGAGCCAGCACCTCTTACAACACTCTGGCAGGGCTATATGACTTCTCTCTGACTCCACCCTTCTTTCTCCCTGGATTCAGTCAAGTTTTCTCTGTCTTGCTCTGTTCTGCTCTGCTCTGCTCTGCTATTTGCTCAAAGAAGTTCTTTATTCATTAATGGTAATCACAGCATACACAGGGAAATCCCACATCACAGTAATCTGATATTCAGCATATCCTGCCAGTGACTGAATCCTGCCCTATAGCTTATTGAATTTCTAAAATAACTACATGAACATAGAACAATTTTAAGGGAGGATGTGAGAAGTGTGACAAGAACAATTATGCTACATTTGCCTGAAGTATTCCCCATATGTAAATATATATAAAGATCTATCTCTCTCCCTCTACATAAGTAGTGATTTGTTTCTTAGTATCATGCAGTGCTTGCTACAGATGAGTTCTTTTGGAATTCAAATTGTCCTGGAATAAATGAAAATGTCATTGAAACTATAAGTTGTGTAACTATAATAGAAATCCTTAAAAAATAATAGTCTGCAAGGTAGAGTTTACACAGGGTAGTATTTCCCATTTTGTCAAAAAATAAAAAGATCACATTATCACTGAAAAGAGTGGATAAATTCCTCTTCGGTCCTCTGACAGTTCTTAATACATTCATGCTCATTCTGAGTATGTAATAAAAAAACTATACACTACATTCCACACATAGGCATCATTTGTTCTTCAGTGTTATTGACATGATTTTCCAATATAGCTCCAGCTTCTCAGCATTCTCAGGAATTTTCTTCTATTTCATAGACCTCTAAAATTATAGGGATTTAAGATAAGGAGTCATTGTTCAATTAATTTAAAAACACGGATTGAATCTGCATTTTTGCCTCAGGAACAGAGCTATAACCTCGGGCATACAGACTGATAGTGCTTTCCTGGTACCTAATATTTGAATGCAAGAATTCTCAGCATTGGCAGTAAAAAGCGGAGCAATTATTCCAGGTGCAGACAGATGCTCCTAAATTTATGTTCTCCTGAAATTAGTATGTTTAGATGACTTCTATTTGTTAGGGTTTGGTTAGTTTTTGAAGTAGAGTAATTACATAATGTATGAAGATCACACAATCCTGTCATTAAATATTCAACGTAACCCTCTGACCTCCTTATATTCAGGGTTTATTGAAATTGGAAAATTGTTTCTTTTCAACAATGAATTGCAACTGAGTTAAACACATGTTCTCTAGGAATATTAAAGTACTATTTGTCATGCTGAAATTCCAGAATTTTCATGCTTCATATGTATATAAGTGCTTAAGATTTATGAATTTATAATTTTCCAGTTATTATTTTCAATGTCATTATTTCACACCTATGTAGATGTTAATTGTTACTTGATGACACTTTGGGCATTCTGATCTTATGTTAATTAACTACTTCTATATATATATATATATTCTGTTCCATGTCTACCATGCGGCATGTGCCTTCATCAAATACATGTACTCTGTTCAAATGATTAAACACTTCATTAAAAAAATTTCAAGGTAGCCATGAGCATATACTGAAAGAAAGTGCAGCTCCATCTCATATGGAAATTGAACTGAAAAGGAACCAAGTATAGACAGCATACTATGTCTTAGATATTAATTTCTAGATTTAGAAAATGTATAATAATGAATGTCAAAGCAAAGAACATATTGATTTATAATTCTACTCCAAGGTAGCATACAATTTAAGATCAAGTGTAATGAAAATATTTTCAGATTAACAAACACTTTATATTCAAGGAATTTTAATAAGTGAATTTTTCACAATAATTAAATTAATTGAGACAAAGAAGGGAAGCTAATGAAGCTAGGCAAATATTGTAGAATGTACATTATAGACAGATGACTAACTCCTTGAACATGAACCGTAGGGGTTGCTCATGCTGTGGTAAGGAAGAAACTAACTGGGTTTTAAGAAGTTTAGGAAGCTGATATCAAATATGTTAAACTGGAAAAATTCCAATAATGTATCAATATCAAAAAATTTAAACATAAATGCATTAATGAAAAAATACTTGCAAGTGAAAGACTTGCAAGACTCACATAAGAAACAAAAAGGAAGCAGATACTGACATGTAACCAGGGAAGGATCCTTGTTGTACAAGCCTTAGAACCTTAGTTCAGTCCACAAAACCCACATTAATGTGAACGGTGAGAATCAGCTACACCAAACGTTTCCTCTGACCACCACTTCTGCATCACAGAACAAGTATTCTTTGGTATACACATGCAAAAACACACATGCATGCACAAAACCAACAGTAATTATTGTTAAATAAAAAGAAATGTGGACATAGAGCCTAGAGTCTGAAAGAGACCATTAGAAATATAACAATAAATGAATGAAGTTAGTGAAGAATTAAAACCTTTTTATTAATATTGGATGTAGTTTTATTTGGCCTATGACAATGGTAATTAGAGATGTTTGAAGGCAGTGAACATGAGAATGTAAGAAAAATTAAATTTAGATGTACTATTTAATTTACTTTTAGGAATAATGCTTATAATTATAAACCAGCATTTATTAAATTGTGGTAATTAAAATTTTATATTCTACTACATTCTTTTTGTACTTTTTTATTTTTAATATTAAGTAACTTATGTTATGGTTTTCACTAATGCAAGTTGTAAAGTATATGTATAATAGTTAAATTAAATATAATAGTCTAGATCTCAGCCCTATATAAATACAAATATGTACTTTTACTTGAAGGTTAATTCTATCTAATGCAGAATTAATATCTGAACCTCAGAAAATCTGGAGCTACAAATAATTTCTCTAAGAACTTAAAATTCTAGACACATAAACACAGAAAGTTACCCTAAGAAGAAAATATACCTGTGTGAGCAGACATGGAATAATGCTTACAGAAAGTAACCTTGAAAGAAAGATTTCCCACATATCACTTAACAATGTTTGTAAACAAAACATTAGAGAGTTGAAAGGCTGAAAGTTTTAATTGGTAAAGATGCATTTTCAATACGGTACACTTGGATTGTTCAAAAATCACCAGAAACACAACACCATAGTCATTATTCTTGAGAAGCACAAACTTAAATAAAGCATCTGCAAATGAGGAGATGCAAGGGAAGAAGACATGAGGTGTAAAATCATAATAAGGCTCTATACAAATATAACTACACAAGTCAATAAGTATTTGCAAGAGAAAAGGTGAGTTGCCAGTAGTTGAGAAAAGGTCATACACCAAGCAATTGTTTCTGGGCAAACCCCTCCTATATAATATTCTTATTAACATTTTATAGACCCAAAATACAAGAGTAGCATTTGTATTCATAAGAAAGAATCTTAAGATCATTTTGTTGCTGTGAATTACTCTGGATATTTTATTTCACAAATTGTTGACAATCAGAGGCAATCAGATCTATAGTACAAAGATGAGATGAACAGTTTTTCTTGATAATTTTCATTCTTAGTCTGAATAAAATGCAACCAAGACAAAAGAGTATTAATTTACTTCTGAATAATTATTGGAAAACTTTATGTACAAAGGCCCAATTTAAAAAAATGATTCGACAACCAGAGAAACAGCAGCTATAGACAAATGCTGCAAGGCATAAGTACCTGCGTCAGATTTATGCTGTGTTCACATTAGAAGAAAATGACTGAGTGCCACAAATTTACAACTGACCTCTGCACAGGCACCGTGGCATGTACACACACACACACACACACACACACACACACACCTGTAGTAAAAAATTCACAAAACTATTTTAAACCATGTGTAATAACTATCATACATCTTTTATCTTTCTCTCCATCTATGCCCATGTAAATGATGAATGTGCAAATGCAGAAACTATAGTCCAGACTCAGGAACAACAAAGAATAAGGCAGATGTATATCTTTAACCTAAGGACACTTCTATACTTGGATTCAAAATATACTAACATCAAAATAATACAAATATGTAGTTTTGTTTATGTGTTCTTAGGGAGAGTATAAAAAAGTATGTGTGTGTGCATGTGTGTATGATGAATGTATAGATATATACATTTTTGAAATGTGAGTTTATATTTCTTCATTATTGAACATTGATATACATAGTTATGCATGTGTGTTTGTAAATATCAGTATAGACATACTCAAATACATCAATCAGTATTTTACTAAAAAAAAATTCCATGAACTTGCCTTCTGTTTTTCATATTCATTTTTAACAAAACATTCACATACTATTTGGAAACACTACTCTGCATACTAAAATGTATTTCTCTACTTTTTTTCTAAGGTAGTGTCAGAAACTGTCAATTAAAAATGTGAGTATTCATTTATTACAAGCCAGAGGCAATATACTATGCACTGTGCATTTAGGGGAGAAGAAATAGACATATTTGCATAGTTGTCGATTTACCTCATTTAAGTCGCATAAGTTAATCTTATAGTATTACAGAAAAAATCTAACCAAATATGCAGTTGTAAAGGGGAAGATATCCTGGTCTTATGAATGAAAGTTGCAGCCGAATGGCCAGTACCAATTTGGCTTCTCTATGTCCTACAGTCAGTCATAAGTATCTTTAAGAAATACAATTTCTCCATTAATTTCTGATGAGTAGCTAAGATCAATGTCTTTGGAGTCAGGCCTTCTGGGACTCCCTCCAAAAGCAACTCCCGATGAGGTGCTCCACCTGTAGGCCTTGCCTCTTTGTTTGACTGCTATGGTTTCCAGGAGCACCATTATCCACTTCGAAGCTTGGTGCTACTTAGACTCTTCTGTGTGAACATACACAAAACACATGAAGGTTTAAATTTTAATACACACTTCGTGTCACTTCTCGCTGGTCCCAGTCCTGTTCGGCCCTCCTCTCTCACACTTCTCCCTGCTGACACCTCCCTCCTCAGTCAAACCTTTCTTCCTGCTGTGTAACTTTCAGAGTACCATGAGGTTCTATGTAGGCTGCTAGAGCAAACATCATCAAGTTGTTTAACAAGCTGTTAATACAGTGAACTGAAATAATGTCTAGCATGGCAAGCTATGGTCAAGGGTCAGTAGTGGTTCAAATGTTCTGAGCTATTCAGCAACTGTCAGATGGCATTGTCTTTAAGGCTACTTCATAGAAGGAAAACCAAGTCTGGGAAAGAATCCATGCTTGGGATATTCAAAGGCCCTGAAGGTGAACCTGCTACTCTGACCCATATAATGGACACAGTATCAAATTGTCTTATAAATCTAAAACTCATTAGCCATAAACTAGTACAGCTCCCAGTCCTTAGCAGGGAAGCTATGGTACTCCCAGCTGGTCAAAGTGCAAAGAATTGTCAGTGGAATTCTCAGCCATTGATCAGGCATTTTTATCAGGTCCTCCACTGAATATCCTCAAGGCTCAGGAAACATACAGACAGGGGGCTAGACAGCCATTAACATCCAGAAGTTGTGGAAGACAGAATCAAAATAGTGTCTTTAGGACCAAGCATGACTGAATCAATAATAAACTCACAGCAGTGTGGTTCCTGCGCCCTCCCTAAGTAAGATAAAGTCAGTCACCATTCTAGCATGGAGGAAGAAAGGACTTTACCTGAAAAGCTGTGGAGAGTCAATGACTTTTGGAGGAGGGAATCGCTTTCACTTTAAAGGTGTGGTTAATAGGAGCAACATGCTTCATTTGATTGTTCTATGTTCTTTGGCTTTAAGCAACACGAGTAGTTATCAGTCAGTAATTTTTAAAAAGGAGAGGAGGTTGGGGTGACTGGGAAGGAGGGGTATATGTCAAACAAATTATGGAGAAGAATAAATAGTCAGTATGTTCAAAACGTATTGCATGGCCGGTGGTGGTGGCACACGCCTTTAATCCCAGCACTCAGGAGGCAGAGGCAGGTGGGTCTCTGTGAGTTCAAGAGCTGGTTCCAGGACAGGTTCCAAAGCAACAGAGAAAGCCTGTCTCAAAAGGAAAAAAATGCATGAAATTTTCAAAGTATAAAAAATATTAAAATAAATTTAATGAAGTTTTTACCTTTTCATATTTTTAATATATTTTAAACCTATTTGCATTCATCCTCAACTTTTCCCAAATCCCTCCAATCTCCCTACACACTCAAATTTTTGTTCTTTTTTTTACTTTCTCCTTTTATTTTAAGCTACATGTTGAGTCCAGTTTTTATTTGCTAACATTATTAAAATAAGAAGAACTAAAACAAAAGTGTGTTTAAGATGGAAAAATAGGATTGTTTATACCACTTGAAATTTCTTATAAATTTTAAATAAAGTAGAACTGGGGCATGGGATGGAGCTCCATGTTAGAGTGGTTATTTAGCCTTGAATTGAATCTTTAACTCTAACACACGGGGTGGGAAATATGGACTATAAACAAAGTACAGTAGATGTATTTGTAGCATACCTCGGTCTTATCCCAGCTTTTTATATCATAAAATCATAAAACCTGTTGTGGTCTGTCTCTCTTCTCTGACCCCACCTCCAATAGACAATGAAGATCTTCTCCCCAACTTCCCTTCCCCCACCTCATTCCATTACCCCAGCCTCCAATACAAGCAAGCATTCCATTTGAACACACCAGCTGAGTGGGCCAGGGAAACTGGTAAACTGAAGACTTTACCACTTTACCACTCCCTCTTCTACTCCAAACCCAATCCCCAAGTCCCATCCCCTCCCCTGGCACCATCTCATCCATCCCTATCTCTGAAACAATACACCTATTGAAGACTTCCTTCCTCCTCTACCCACATCTCCTGTAGATCCCACAAACCTTTCTGGCTAAGCTCAGTCTCCCTGCTCCTTGCTCTTTCCCAGCCCCCAACTCCAGCAGGCACACCCTGCTAACCACAGACCACTCCTGCCAAGAAACCTGGGAGGCTGTCTGTAGAATCTGTTGCACTTTCAATATTTTCTTTCCAGCTTGATGAATCTGTGGATGTTGCAAACTATTTATAATTACCTGATTTTGTGAGGTGTATTAATGATGGAGACTAAAAGGTGAGTTTCTTTTGTGAAACTCTGAAGCAACAACCACTGCTCCAGGTGTTTCTGACATAGTAGGTTTATGTTTGGAAAGAGCATAAAATCTTTTGGGTTAAGGTTTGTGGTGTTTGCACAAAAGATGCTCCAGCTATCCAGGCTGTCGATCTGGATTTCAATGTTTGGGACAAAATGAGTCACCAAAAGTCATATTAGTCACTATATGATTCATTAGCAAATATTAGTAATTAGGATGCTGCTGCAAGAGTTATAAGAAGTAATGAAAGGTATCTTTAGTACTGTCAATTTTGGAAAAGTGAGCACTTTATATAGTCGACTGTTCTTACAGCTGGTCAATGATGTAGAATCTCAAACAAAGCTCTGCTATTCTGCACTAAATTGAGATGGCTGTTGAGAGGAAAAGTTTTAAAACATGCTTTTGAGCTTCTTGATCAAAACATTTTTAATCAGAAATAAAGACTGCAGTTGAGAGCACATTTCAGGGATGAAAATGAATTGTGGAAAACAGCTTATTTGGTTGACATCACCACCATGAATGAGTTAAATTTATCAGTGTGAGGACCAAATGAAAAAGCCTCGGTTTGTCTGCAAAGATCTGATCATTCCAAATGAAATGTCAGCTTTGTCAAAATAAAAGAGATGAAAATAAAATGTACATATTGCCTTCTATATCTGCTTTCTTTGAAGAACATGACATTAGTCCAGACAAAGGGATTAGGATGATAANCAGCTTTGTCAAAATAAAAGAGATGAAAATAAAATGTACATATTGCCTTCTATATCTGCTTTCTTTGAAGAACATGACATTAGTCCAGACAAAGGGATTAGGATGATAACTTCTGTGAAAGAATACCTGCACATTCTTGCAGATAAAATTTCATATTGTTTTCCAAATCTACCTAACACCCCATTTGCACTTGCCAGAAGCCCATTCACAGTCAAAACTGAAGATGTTCCTGAGACAGTGCAAATGGGGTTCATTGAATTTATTAACAGAAATGCAGCAAGTAGTGATTCTCTTCAGTACTAGTTACAGATTTCTGGATCAAGTGTCTGCAGCCATACACTCCCTTTTCTTCCATTTCCAATAGCATTATCTTCATGATACAGAGCCTTCCACTGCGTTTGTTATCAAGTCTAATTCCAGAAGGAAACTTGGACAAAATGATCTTCTTTGTGCTCTTGCAGACTGCCCTGAGAATTTCTGAACTGTGAGAAAGACACAATCTCAACTTTGGAATCAACACTGGATTTTGAAACATACTATCTCAAAATATAGAACTATAGCTTACTGTTGTTATGATAAGACCAGTACCAATACTACCCTGTTCTTCAGGACAAAATTTCATTCATTTATAATAAGAAACAATGATTTCACAATATGCCATTACATATTGTTTTTTCTGAATCCAACCAATACATATCAACATCAATGATAGACATTCTATCAGGAAGAAGGGCTAAGAAAACTATTCCATGAAAATGGACCTGAGAAAAAAAGCTGGTATAGACATTTTAATATTTAACAAAACAGACTTCAACCTAAAACTAACAAAGAGGGAAGGACACTACATAATCACCAAAGAACAATTATATCAAGGGGACATTGCAATTCTAATTTTTATGCCCCAAACACAAAGACAACCAAATTTGTAAAAGAACTATACTATAGTTTATTATTCTATTACTAATATTACCAATAATATTATCAGTAATACTATTCTTCCNTGCTGGCCTCCGAGCCCGGAAGTGCAGCCTTAGGGGTGGCTAAAGGAATTACATAGTTTACATAGCATATTGACCCTCACACACTAATACTGGGAGACTTCAACATCCACTCAACTAATGGATAAATAATCCAGTCAAAAACTAAGAGAGAAATACTGGAGCTAACATTCTTTACAAACCTACTGGGCCAGACAAATATTTATAGAACATTTCACCCAAACACAAAAGGATATACCTGCTTCTCAGCCACATATGGAAATTTCTCCAAAACTGTCTACATCCTCATTCTACTACTACACAAATCAAGTCTCAACAGATATAAGACAATTGAAATTACAGCCTGTATTTTATCAGATGATCACGGATTAAAGCTGGATATCAATAACAGAAGTAACAGAGTGCTTACTACCTCCTGAAAAGTAGGCAAGACTACTGAATAAAAAATGAGCCAAAACAGAAATAAAGAAATTAAAAACTTTGTAGACTTAAGTTAAAATGTTTACAGACCATTGTAAATACATGGATACAATGAAAATGGTTTTAAGACAAGTTCATAGCACTAAGTACCTGATTTAAATCATAATAATAAAATAAATAACCAGAAATATGTTATACTAAAGTTGTAAGACATAAGGAATTTGTGGAGGCCTGAAAAATGCAGACCCATTTCCACCTTGTTTGATGGTCAGAGAGTTTGGCATTTGACAAGCAGAGTTACAAGTCTTAACTCAGGAGGTGATTGCTTGGTTTTTTTGAAATTAAGATAGCTCATTCTAGTAAGTCTAAGCCATCCTGAAAGGAGGTCAGGATATGCAAATATACTTCTGCTCTTTCTTTAGTAACCATGAGGTCACCTAGGGGAGAGCAGTCTTCAGAATCAGTGATCTAGAACACCTTAGCTACCTAGACAATAGAATGTTAATGATTTGATGTCTCAGAGTGATAAAGACATTGACTATGAGAGTTATATTTTTGTATCATATTAATAAAGTCTTTTGTTACCTCCACCCATACTTATGTTGCATATAAAAGCTGTGGAAAAACAAATGTGGGTGAATTTCAAGATTTTATTTCAGGATTTCAGTCACTGGAATGCCCTCCCAATTCTTTCTATATTTTCTATCTTATTATTATTTTTTTGCGTCTTTATATTCTTCACTTATATTTCTTCAATTCCCACATCCCAACCCTGGTAAGAAGTATTTTTGTCAAGGCTGGTCCTTGACAGAATTAATCACACCCAATAGGAATAGATAGCAAGAGATAATCAAGCTCAGGTCTAAAATCAATTAAGATAGAAAGATAGAAAACAATACAACCAATAAATGAAACAAAGCATTGGTTCTTTAAGAAAATCAGCAAAGAGACTTATCCAATCTAAAAAGTGAATAGAGAATAACCAAATTAACAAGATCAATAATGGAAAGGTAGTATATCAGCAGTATATCAAAGGAATCCAGAGAGTTATAAAGATGTATGTTTTAAACATGTAGTTCCCCAAATTGAAAAATCTGGAACAAATGAATAAATTTCAGGACAGATACTACTTAAAATTAAATAAAGGTCACATGAGTGATTTGAATAGCTCTATAGTCTAGAATTATATTAATTAATTAATGAAGCGATCATTAAAATTATCCCAAGGAAATGATTTTTAAGGTAGAATTCTAACAGACTTTCAAAAAAGAATTAATGCCAACACTTCTCAAATTATTCCACAAAATAGAAATAAAGAGAACATTGCTTAAATAATTTGTTGAGAATATGTTTACCCTGATACCCAAACCACATAAAGACCTAACAAAGAGAGAGAATTACAGAACAATTTCTGTTATGAACATAGATGCAAAAAGATATGGTAAAATACTTACAAACTGGAATATATGAAGAAGATCATTCACAATAATCAAGAGATGAAGGAGTGATTTAATATGCTAAAACCAATAAATATAATGCCCATATAAATGAACTGAAAGATAAAAAGACATATGATCATGCCACTAGTTGCAGAAAAGGTCTATGACATAATCCAACACCCTTTCAGGACAAAAGCCCTGGAAATATTAGGCAAATAATATTCATAACCAAACATAATAATGACAGTTTACAGGAAACCCTTAGCCAACACCAAATTAAATGGAGAAAAACTCAATGAAATTCCTTGAAAAACAGAAAAAAGAAAAGGTTTTATACTCACTTCATATCTATTCAATATGCTTTTTGAAATTCTAACTAGTGCAATGAGACAACAGAAGGAGATCAACAAGATATAAATTGGAAAGAAAGAAATCAAAGTATCATTATTTGCAGATGATATGAAAGTATACATAAATGACATGAAAAAAATCCACCAAGGAACTTCTAAAATGATAAACACTTTCAGCAATGAATCTAAATACAAGATTAGTTCATGAAATTCAATACCCCAGCAATATAGAATATACAGTCTACTGAAAAAAAGACATAAGGGAAACACCTTACATGACAGTGTCCAATATTATAAAATATAATAAAGTAACTCTAATGATGCAAATGAAAGACTTGTATGATAAAAACTTCAAGTCTTTGAAGAAAGAAATTGAAGATACTAGAAAATAGATTGATTAATGATATTGAATTGATGGGCCAGATATACATACAAACCTATGGAAGCTTTATTTTTGATAAAGAAGCCAGAAATAGAGGTAAGAAAATTATCATGAACAAAGGTGATGGTCATTGTTGATCTCTTATCATAAAAGAAGGCAAATAGTTCCATGCCTATTACTCTGTCCAAAGGTCATGTCCAAATGAATCAGATCAAAGACATAAACTTAAAAGCAGGTGCACTCAGTCTAGATGTAGTAGGGAGGGCCTTGGACCTTCCTCAAAGCAATGTGCCTTACCCTCTCTGAGGAGTGGATGGGGGTGGGGAGATTAAGTGGAGGGGATGAGAGGAGAGGAAGTAGGAACTTGGATTTGGTATGTATAATAAAAATATAGTTTGTTTACTTTTTAAAAATATAAATAAATGAATAACCCAAGTAATTTCACCTTATAGAAGCAAAAGTGGGGAATAACTTTCAAGTAATTACACAGGAAACTTCCTGAACACAACTAAGATCAACATTTAATGAAGGAAAACTCATAACACTGAAAAGATTTGTAAGGCAAAGGATAGGGTTATTTGAAAAAAAAATAGTAGCATAGCAGCTTACATGATAAGGAATAATTATCAGCTGCATATCTGATATATGGTTAATATCCTTGTTATCCAAAATATATAGCATAATTGGAGGTTTCTCTCTTGCTCACTAGTTTCTGAATAACCACTCAGAAGCTTAATATTAATTATAAATATTTGACTAATGGCCCAGGCTTATTACTAGCTAGCTCTTACATTTAAATTAACCCAGTTTATTAATCCATGATTTACCATGTGGTCAAGGAATTACTTCATTTGATATATATCTTGTTTCCTTGGTAGCTGACTGGTGGGAGAGAAACCTCCAATTACAAATGGCACCCAACATGGGGCAAGGATGCAATGACACATTAAAAAGCTTTTTAAAAGTGCTGGAAGACTGAGGTAGATGAATCTCAGTGAGTTAGACATTTGCCTAGTCTACAAAGTGAATTCTAGGATAGTCAGGACTCTTACCATAGAGAAACCTTGTCTTGAAAAAAAAAAACTTGATTTCAGATCTAAACAGAGAATACTGAAAAAAAGAATCTCAAATGACTGAGAAACAATGAGTGGAATACAAATCAAAACTACTTCGTGATTCCGTTTTACACCTGTCCAAATGGCTAAAGTCAAAAACACAAATAAATCTCATGCTGAAGAAGCTGTGACAAACAGTCCTCCATTACTGGTAGGAGTACAATCTCACAGCAACTATGGAAATCATTTATGTTGGTTCCTCAAAAAAAAAAAAGATAATCTATACATCCAAAGATTTAGCTATGCCACTCTTGGGCATATACCCAAAGGATGTTTTATCCTTCCTCAGGGAAATATGCTCAGCCATTGCTTCTCTATTCATAAAAGCCTAAATTGGAAACAACCTAGATTTCCATCAGCAGAAGAATTGATAAGAAAGTGTGACACATTTACTCAACCAATTATTAATCAGCTATTAAAAATGACATCTTGAAATATGTAGGCAAATGGGTGAAACTGAAAAGAATTCATCCTATATGAGGTAGTCCTGACTCCCAAAATTTGGCATGAAGTCACTTATCTGTGGATAAGTGATAAATACATTTTAACCAATATACATTTAATAGACCCAGAGATGGTAGGTATAGAGGAAGTGATTAGAGGAGGCATATACATTCTCCTGTGAGGGTTTGCTTGGGTACAAAGCACAATATTATGTTCAAGTACATTCAGTTAAAACACTAACAGAGATAAAATAAATAAAAAATTAAAAACAGTAAAGAAAAGATTAAGCAATAAGTCTTTTCCAAACCCTGTTTTTAAATGAGATGCAGTCTTCCTTTACAGTCATATATGTTATTATCATATATATATATATATAAAATCTTATGTATAAACTTTTATTTTTGCAAATTATATATCATTTCTTTATTTCAAAATTGATTTTTCTATGCCATTTACTCTGATTATGGTTTCCCCTTCCAGCTCCATCCAACCTATCCCCTAACTAGATCTTTCCCTTTTCTGTCTACCCTTAGAAAACAACCAGTTATTGAAGGGAAAATTAGAATACAATAAAATAAAAACAAATCAGACTGGGGAAAAACAAAAATACAGAAGGGAAAGACTCTTAAAAATTTACAAAAAAAAAACCATATACAAATACAAGACACACTCATTCACACATGTAGGAATCACATAAATACACAAAAGTGGAAGTTATAATATGTACACAAAGGACCTGTAAGGTAAGAAATAAATAAATAGTAATAAAAATGAAAATGAAATAAAAATTTTAAAGAAGAAAACAAACAACAAATTTCTGACACAATCATGACATTATGAGACAAAAATCTTTAAATATGACACTGAATTTGTTTCCTGTTGGCCACCAATCAGTGGGCATGCACCTTACCCTTAAGAGTAGTAAGTTTCTCCAGTGGTACTATCTTGGAGAAAACTAAATTTTCATTTTCAAGTGTTTGTCTATTGGAGAGAACTTCTGGGTTAGTGATATGTCCATTTCTCCTTCCAATTTTATGATACCATTTGGTGCAGAGCCTTATAGTCCTTGTGTAGAACTGCCTCAGTACCTTTGAATTCATATGTTCTTAAGAGGCCTTACTTCCTTCATCCCCCATGGCTCTTAAACTCTTTATACTTCCTCTTCATAGGGCTCTCTAAGCAATGAGTGAGGGATTTATTGCCAACATCCCTTTTAGAGATGAGTGTTCCAAACTCTCACATTCTGCAAATTTGAGTGGCTAGTGGCTGCAGAGGGTAGAAAACAGGAGGAAGAATGTGTCATGCAGCTAAGACTCATGAGTTTCTCTTGAGGAGCCCTATAGCCTGTGGCTTAGGTTAATGATTACGGAAAACAGTTGAGTCCCAGGAGCTAGTCATATTTTTTCAGCTTAATAATTGGATATACATTCATGAGTTACAGTGTGCATCATAGCTAAAACATGGTTTTAAGTAATGACTTAAGGTTATGTTAAGATGTTTTTGGTAATGACTTTGAGGGAGAGAATTTTGGGGAACAATTTAAAATTTAGAATGGTACACTTTTAACAGTTGAGTGACAGACTCATTGAGGTCAGGGAACAAAAAGAATGGCAGTCTGGCTATTGCTGACTGATGGAGCTTTCTTGTTTGGATGGCTTGGTGATTAAGCGTGATGCTTAATTCCTTTTACCCACTACTGCCCTCAGCTTTCTGATATATATATATGTAAGTATGTATACTGTTCATGAGTGTGTATGTAGCCTGAAGATTTAAAGTTGAAAATTGTTTTTCATATATAGAAGTTTAGATTTATGAATCTTTTCAGAATTTTATAAGATTATATTTTGAGATAAATAATAAAATTATTGATCCTTTCTTTATAACTGCAAAGTGCAGCCTGCCTGCAAAAANATATATATATATGTAAGTATGTATACTGTTCATGAGTGTGTATGTAGCCTGAAGATTTAAAGTTGAAAATTGTTTTTCATATATAGAAGTTTAGATTTATGAATCTTTTCAGAATTTTATAAGATTATATTTTGAGATAAATAATAAAATTATTGATCCTTTCTTTATAACTGCAAAGTGCAGCCTGCCTGCAAAAAAAAAAGCAAAAACTGGTGGAGAAAAATATCTTGCTTGCTTTCACTCTGTTTGCAAGTTGCTTGGACATGTTGGACATGAATTTATGTGTGTTCTTGGGAATAATTTATTTTTACCTATAATGTGTTTAATGTTTAACAATGTAAGAAAAAATGAGAATTTTATTCTTTTTATATGTAGTCATTTTAATCATCCAATGTAAAATAGGATGTAATATTTGTGCTACTTGAAAGGTTTTGTTGTTTTATATAAGGTTTAATGGAAAAATTAAGAACACGTAAAAGGGACACATCTGGATAGAAGTAAAAAAGAGATGAGAGAGAAACCCTAAAGGTGTGTGTGTGTGTGTGTGTGTGTGTGTGTGTGTATACAAACCTGTGCGTGTGTATCCGTGCTTCCCTTTTTGCCCAAAAGACTTAAATTTTCCCTGTCTTGACTGGTGAAGGAACTGTGAGGTTTCATTTGGAGACGAGGAGGAAGAGTGAAGATTTAAGATTGCCTATTTGCTTTCCTATTCCTTGTTTCTCTGGCAGACACGGCCAGAGGGTACCAGGGATTGCCTACAATAGTTGGAGAATGACACAAAGGGTGAGTGGAACAAGAGATAGAAGGATAGATGGTGAAATAGCATTGATGTAAATACATCGGTTCACACAGAAAGGAACAGATGTTAAACAATCTATGGATTTTTCAATAGACTTTATTGCTTTAAGAAGATCATGATCATTCCCTTGCATAATGATCCACTGGAAGTAGGGGTAGAGAGGAAAGAAGGTATATAGCAAGTGATCTGTTATAGAAATTGGGATGAGATCAGTGGGTCATTGTTTTCTTTGTTCTTTATCATTTGATATACATTTTCTTGCAGTTAGCATTGCATCGAAATGTTCCAGTAACTATTCATGTTTTCTAAAGGCAGTCACGTGAATATCCTTTATCTCATTGTTCAGTTATCCTAAAGACAAACATGTCACAAAAGTTGCTCCTATAAATCAAATTTAAAAATACTGAAGTGTTAATGGCGATTGTAAAAATGTCATGCTTTAGTAGTGTCTAAGTGGAGAATGGCCATTATTGTATTAAAGTGATACAAAGTCTGCATGATAAAATACATAAAGCTTGTAACCTCTATGCTTCTCTGCATGAACCAACAGATTTAGATGAAAGTTACTGCATCAGATTGAGTCCTAATAAGATGAAAATAAATGGAAATTTAACAAAACAGAAAAAGTATGGTGATATTTTGTTTTGTCTATAACGAATAAGGCTTGCCTGAGGATCAGAGTGTGGAGCAAGCCACTAGTCAGCCATAGTGATGGAAAACACTTTTAATCCCAGCACTCGGGAGGCAAAGGCAGAGAGATCCCTGTGAGTTCAAGACCACCCTGGGTTACACTAGGTTGATAAACTAGATGAGAAACACAGACCAGCAGTGGTGGCTCACATCTTTAATACCAGTACTTAGAAGTCATATTATGCCTTTAAATCCAATGCAGGGAGGTGGAGATAGGAAGGGATATGGTGGTCAGAGAGAGAGAGGAATATAACGTGGGAGGAGACAGACATCATTTGGTCTGAGGATTCAGAAGACAGTTCATGCTACAAAAAAATGAAAATGTTTTTGTCCTTATGATTTATATTTAAGAAAATCAGTGAGGGAGAGTGGAACAAGAGGTGAGTGGTCAGCCCCTCCCCAGCTGGACAGCCCAGTCTCTAGACCACAGGCCCTGTGCAAAACCCCGGCCCCCACCCTAGCCAGCACTAGATGGCCAGCATGAAAGTCTCGAACAGTCAGGATGGTCCAGTATCCACCCCACCCAGAAACCCCTGTAATCTACAAATCCACCCATTTCCAGAGACCCCAATGACTCTTTGAGAAAAAGAATGGGAATGCCCACTAGTTGGGAGGGTCCTGCCTCAAAATGATATAGCAGACTTTTTTGACTCCCCATGGGAGCCTTACCCTCTGTGAGGAGCGGATGGGGCTTGGAATTGGTGGAAAGTGAGGGTAAGCAGGAGGGGAGGAAGAGAAAACTGGGGGTGGTATATAAAATAAGAAAAGATTGTGAAAAGAAATAAAAAGCAAGTCAATGAGGGGCAGCAGAGAAGGCTCAGTGGTTAAGAACGGTTTTTGAACTTTCAGAGTATCTATGTTCAATTCTCAGCAATAATACGGTGGTTCAGAACCATCACATAATTCAATGCAATGCTTTGAAACCCACTTTTCTAACCTCTTTAGGCACTAGACACTAATGTGATGTACAAACTTACATGAAAACAAAATCTCTCTCTCTCTTTCTCTCTCTCTATGTATACACACACACACATGCACACACACACGTGTGTGTGTTTTTAAAAGACTGCTATATGAGATTCAATACTTTGAACTATAACCTGTAAAGGTCGACAAAATGACAGTTTTATGTCTGTTTATATCTAATTAATGGAGCTTTCGAAGATTGTTGTTAAAGAAGTACTCGAGCAATACAATTCCATTAAAATTGAATCACTTTTATAATGACATATGTGATGGCTAATCTTGATTGCCAACTTGGCTAAATCTGCATCAATTAAAACCCCCAAATGGTCATGTTTGTGAGATATTTTAACTGTATTATTTGAGATGGAAGGACCAACACCTTCTTCTATCTGTGGTAGAAGCCGACTTAAACAGATATGGAAAATTTTGCTTATTAGCACTGAAAATCACAGACAAGATCATCTATTCTGCTCTTGAAGCAGTTATTGCACTGGTCTTAGAGCCTATTTCTTCATGAGTCAAACAATGACTGAAGCCCATCAGCTCTCTAGCAATCCTCTGACACACTGCCACTGGTTTAGGACTGCTGTGATAGCCCCTCTCATCATATAGTGAATCATTATCAGATTCCTGGCCTTTCTTCAGAAGGCAACCACTGCTGAACTACAAGGAATTAGCCTGTAAGCCCCTAATAAATTTCTATTAGTACTAATTCTGATCTCTCTCTCTCTTTCACTCACTAACACACACACACACACACACACACACATACACACACTACAAATACATATAAATGTAATGATGTGAGAATATATGTTATAAAAGATAGTATTAACCATGTAACATGATGGCATATGGCTCAGTTTTAATACTGATTGAATGGTTCTTATGAAAGAAATAACTCATTTAATACTTGATATTTCTTAGAATATCTTTTCAGACAATGAAGAAAATAGCAAACCTCACTTTCTTTTGCCTGTGTGAACACTGAAACTTTTATGTCAAATTGTATCAGGTACTCAGATGTGGGTGTTGTAATGAACTTGCTCAGATGAGATTGTCATGATGAATATATAGCATCTGCATTCAAATATTTATATATCATATATAAAGTCTCTCTATATTTTATATCTATGTTTAAAATCACCTCTCAAATATTTCATGTTATGAATTCTCTTGAAATGATGTAATTCAAGAAGAATACAATAAATCCATGAAAGAGTTGAAAATTGACAAAAGTTAATTTTTAGATAACTGAAATAAATTAAGTTGAATTTTATGTCTGTGATAAACATTTATTCATTCTTTAATTTTGTGTTAGTTCTCTGAGAATTTTATACATTGTATTTGATCATATTCATTCAGGTCCTGAACTCATCAAAGATCCACTCCCTTCCCAAGAAGTACAAAATTTTTCCACTTTATTTTTTGAATCTCATGCGTTTGTGCTGAGCATATATTCAATAATAAAATCTGTAGTTTATTTGCACCTCTCTGCTCTGTTGAGAGTTAAGTAGGAGGCTGAAGATCCAGGGACCAACAAGTGAAGATCATTTTGACCAACAAGGCTACAGACATGATCTTCAACTCAGCCTCCAACTGACTTGGTCCAGGGCATCTTAGTGTCTCAGGACTGAGAGGAGTGGTGAATAGCCTTCAGGCCTCCCTGTCCTTCTCTTTCCAGGACTTTAAGTCCTAAGTCATCCCAGACACAAGCATAGGCTCAGAAAGTACCTACATGGATGTGAGGGTTCATGAGTGGGACCAGATTGGGACTATTGTCTACTGCAGCCCAGCCAAGGCAAAGAGTGCCAGGAAGCCCAGCATCCCAGTAGGTGCAGGAGTCCTGTCTGCTGTAGCAGAGT
>LOEQ01005153.1:200348-214859 GCA_001685075.1 Bramus lutescens
TCCCGGACCCAGCCATGATCCTGAGCAGTTGAGTCAGTTAGCCAACCCAGAGCTGTATTTGTTAACATCACAAGCTCCAAAAAGTCCTGCTGTGTAGTCATCATACCTTGTTCATATACCTTCCATGGGGCATGTGTCAGTGCCTAAGTATCTGTGACCTTAGTACCTAAGTACCTATGACCATGCTGCTCAGAACTTCTTGCGGGGGAAAGGGGAACGGGGAACCTGGTTGTAGAAAGCTGAAGCAGTAAGGGTGCTGTCTATGTCTTCTTGTACAGGGCTGCTGGGGCATTAAAACTGGACCAGTCAGAGAAGTCTGGGGAATTGTGAGGCTCAGACTCTAGGATTCTCACTTCATCAGTCAAAGAGAGGCCCAGTCCTGACCAGGCCCAGTTAACCATGGCTAGCTTCTTCTCTCATTGTTGAAAACACAGGGGTAGTTAGCTTGGCTGGGAGAAGATGGGGCCATTACAGTAGGAGCACTGGTATCCAGCAGTTGTCATGTTTTGGGGTAGCTGGGCAGCACATTCATTGATGCGGGCTCAGTAGAAGAGATCAATCTAGAGCCGATCTGTCTTGTCAGCTATGAACATACATGAAATTTCTCACTCAACAACAGGTTGATTTCTCCATGTTTTCTGACTTAAATATGTGTTGTCTTCAACAAATTCTAGATGGTAACAAATAGCATTGGAAATGCCCTGTAATGTAGTAATGGATAACTCCGTGGTACATCATTTGATTAGAACTTTCATTCTCATTTCAAATGTATGAAATCAATGCATATGCTCATAATTTTCCTGTAAAATAACTTCAAGAGTTTCAAGTAAACAATGGATTAAAGAACAATAACACTGATCCCAAACTCATGTATTTTTTACACAGTAATTGAAAATTATCTGATTTCTTATTGCCCAATTAACACAAACCTTTGGTAAATGAAATTACAACAATGAATTACAAATTATATTGCTGATCTCATAAAGAAATAGAACATTGGGAACACTTAATTAAATTTTACACATGTATTCCATTAAGTATTTATATTTTGTATACACAGAATTAGGAAAAAATTTTCTTTCTACCCCACATATTGATTTAGTTACACATTATAGCTCATTGCTAAATAAATAAAAGTAGTAATATGGATTTTCAATTAAGATTTGTTATTTTCATCTTTTTGAAATATAAAAATATTTAGACAAAATATTGTATTTATGAATTTAATTATTTAATTGACTATTACATTTTACTTGAGCTGTATGCATTATCTGTCAACTTAAAATATCACTTCAAAATGTGTATCCCTTTACTTGCTTAGATATTATTTTCAGATTAGCATAACCTAGAGCTACATAGGAAGTGGTTACTTCAGTTGAAGAACTGAATTGTATGCATATTTATGAGAGACTGTTTTGAGTTTCTTTATCAACTTGTCTAATTAAAATTAATTTGGAGATTAATATTAGAATGGCCAGCCCACTGTGGGAAACATCATGTCTGGGCAGGTGGTCCTGGACTGTAATTGAAATTTAATTGAGCAGGGCCAGTGAATGATCCAGCAGCCGTCACTTCTTCATGATCCCTTTCTTATTTTAGTTCCTTCTATAATTTCTCTCATTGGTGTTTTGTGCCCCACAAAATAAGATGAAATAAACTATCTCTTCTGCTAGCTGCTTTTGGTTATAGACTTTGTCTCAGGGACAGGAAACACATTGCTATAACCCCTCTATGATTTTGTAATGATTGTATGATTAAAATAATGCCATTAACAATTTTGAAACTGGAATACATTAATAATTATTGTCTGAAAACTTTGAAATAGCATTGCTTTACAGAATTCAGATCAAAATTCAAAGAACATTAATCTTATAATAATAGACTTATATTTCCATTAATTCAATTTGTTCCTTAAATATTTCTTATATACATATAATGCATTTCAATTATGCATAATTTAGAAAAAGCAGTAGTAAGTTCCTTCTTGGGGCCTGTGACTTCCTCAGTTATGGATTTTCGACCAGGTTTACAGTTATTGGCAAGAATTCCCTTCTGCAGAGTAGGTCTCAAATTCTGTAGAGAGTGACTGGTTGATCTCATAAAATAGTACTATCATTGCACAAATGGAAGCATCCTGCTTGGCATACTGGTTTTATAGTCTGTAGTGTTCATGCCTTGCGAAGACTCTTGACGTCCTTTCTCCATAGAAAGCCTCCCTAGTACTTTCTAACATTTTCTACACTAGCTGACAGGAAGGGAGCTTCTGGTACAATTCTCCCTTCATGTCTCTATTTTCTGGAACCAAGGTATTACAATCCTTACTGTCTTACTGTGGCAACAGCAGAGACAATATCTTGTCCTGCTTGGAGGAGCTCTTTGATTGACTTGACTTATTGCTCATAGAGAGTTTTCCCACATCCAGAACTAGAATTTTTGTTCGATAACCCATAGCTTCTATGGTTGATATTCCACCCATGAAGAATATTTCCACTCAAACTATGTTGTATTCTTACATTCTGAAATCCAATTAACTGTGCCTCATCTTTCATTCCTTGTGTATCCACACACACCTCCATTTTGAATGAATTGAGTTTTGTTTTGATATAAGTTTAAGCTTCCTTGTCCACTCATGGATCCTGTCTAAATCTCTAGACTTTACAGAGACTACAATTTAAATAAAAACATAAATTCAGACCTATGATCAACATATCAGAGAGAAAATGCATTTTTTCTGATTAATCATAGTTACCTCACCCAGGATAATTTTTCAAGGCTATTAAACTTACCACAATTTTCATAATGTCAGTTTTGTTTGCTTTTTGAGACAGGGATTCTCTGTGTGCCGCTGGCTGTTCTGGAACTTGCTAGGTAGACAAGGCTGGCCTACAACTCAAAGATTTGCTTATCTCTGCCTTCTGAGTACTGTAATTAAATGCGTGCATCAAAACCACCCTTATAATACTCTTCTTTTCTTAGTGTTTTAGTAGATTCCTATTGCATATGCATATTATATTTTTATTGCATAGACTGATTCCATTTCCTAGGTATTTTGAAGAGGGGGAAATTTACAAATAATGCTCTTGTAAAGAAAGCTGTGTGGGTATATGTCCAATAATTGTACTGCTGGTTAATATAATAGAAATAGTTTTAGATTTTGAGAAACCTCTATACTGATTTCTATAGTGACTATACCAGTTTGCAGTCACACCCCAAGTGTTTGAGTGCCCTTCTTTTTGCATACCATATCCAGCATTTCATCTAAGACAAATATCCCAATAAAATTTAGTTTATGCTATTTAGCAAAGAATCTCAACAGAAGAAATGCAAGTGGTTAATAAGCAACTTTTAAATGGTTCATCAGCTCCATCCATCAGAGAAATGTAATTCAAAACTATTATATATTTATCATCTCCCTTTACAACTAGGATAGAAGAGCATGAGGTTATACCTGAATTGTAATGTACAGATCTAATAGCCACTCATACCAACTCCATCTGTGAGGTAATATCAACAGCCTTGATTTATAGATGTCACTTACTTCTCACAAAAACGGCTGTGGTTGTTAGCAGGATAATGTTTGGCAACAAATATAATACCCCTCTGTTTCTCTTTAGAATTTAAAAGAAATAAGAATCCCAGTGCACATGAAGCACAAAACTTTGTCTCTTCAATTAAGTGTCTCCTGTTAATTAAGCTGTGATTAGAAGCATGTTATTAATTTGAAGACAAGGTAAAGTCTGAAAACCTTCACAGTTTCAAAGTACAAAAATATAGCTTGCTTGATATACTCAGATGTTTTCATAAAAGATCACATTAAACCATTATGTTAACTTTCATAAATTCTGATAATGCATAAATAAGTACTCATGGCTCTTGTTATTATTTAAAATGAAGCATATAAAGCTTTAGAATATAGTAGAGTAGCAAAAAATGAGTTGGCATATTAAAAATAAAAAGTAAGTACCATGTATGTAACTTTTCTGTTGCTATGTCAAACACTGGCTGCTCTCCTAGAGATCCTGAGCTCAATTCTCAGCAACCACAAGTTAGCTTACAAATATCTTTAATGAGATCTGGTGTTCAGGCTTACATGCAGGCAGAACACTGTACATAATTAAGAAATAAAATTTGAAAACATATACCAGGCTACCTAAAAAAGAGAAGTAAACGGAAGTTGAGTCCTTTAACAAAGTACTAAGTTTTTCTATTACTTTTCTGAAATAATTAAATTGCAAGTATTTTAACTTGGGAAATTTTTGACACTTTCAAACATCCTAGTGTACATGATATCACATAAAAACTTTTGCAGGTGGTGTACCAAGTACTTAGAAATTTCAGAAGTAATTTCTTTCAACTCAGTTTTAATGTAGAATCATATCTTTTGACATCTCTCAAAATGATTTGCATAGATTCCTCATTTCTTGACTATGAAAAGACATTCCTTTGAGGCTTCCAATCTGCATGCACTGAACAACTTTTTTGGGGAAGACTTATAAATATTCTGCTCTGAGATCACCAAGCAACCTGGAAAGCAGATCAAGAGCTCTGCAAAACAAAAGTTTATAGATAGCATCTTCTCTCTGCAGAGTTATGTGACTTAGGAATTGGATTTCTATGGATTCTTGAACTTGAGAGAGACTTCAAAGTGTGTTCCTTTTCCCTTCCTCAACAATACACATTTTTCATTTAGTCAGAGGAGGCTCCAATACTGAAAATATCACAAGATGAGTAGATTTCAACAATAGAGTTAGATGTTTTTATACGTTTCTGGAGCTATTGATAGCCGAGATCAGGATATAGAAAGATTTAGCACTGTGTGTTTCCCTCATATATAGTTTTTTTATGTTGTGCACTGCCATGCTGAAGGGGGGCATTCGAGCTTCCTTGGGTCTCTGTGAAAGGTTAGTAATCTCATCCATGAGAATACGTTAGTGACTGTCCAAAAGACTCACCATATAGAGAATTAAGGCTACAAAAATATTGTACATGAAGAAGTGTGTGTGTCTTAGATTAATTTTATTAAACTCTCAACTGAAGAATTATTGACTTATGATGTTAATGTGATATGAATTCAGCATTAGCTGCATCCCATATTTTTGAAATATGATCTCTTTAAAGGGTAACAATTTAAGGTATATGTTTTTGTGAGGCTGAGAAGAGGCAGTGGTAAGCATCCCATAGTGAGAAACTAATCACTCTACTGCAATAGCATGCCCACCTGCAGCAATTAATTTCCATTAGGTGGTTTCAGCATTGTCAAGTCAAGACAGTTTTCAGCTGTGTGCCTTGATGAGGACGATTCACATGACCATTTGGTTTTATAAGCTCTATGCAGTACTTAATAAATGTCATGACACATTCAGAATTTTCTCATAAAATGACCTCTGTTTTAAATAATGTCAACAATTTGTCGACAAAACCAAAGTGTTGCAAACACATGTAAGTTGGGCTACACTAGACTTTACTCAGGAGAATGATCAATTCAAATCTATCTTCAAATTACTACATTTTCAACTTGAAATATATATGATGGAATATAAGCTCACCATGAATTAAGGGACATTAAATCAACGTTTACTACAATTTTTATTTTTCTCAAATTGCTTACTCATATTTCTTAAAGAGATGATTCTGTGCAAAGTACAATTACTATTGACTGAGAATGCAAATATACATGTCTACACAAAGAATTTTTCTACATTAAATGTTAATATATAACTTGTGGTCACCCATATCTTACCACTTGATTGTACTATTTCAAGGGATACATAGTGGAATAGGTGTGTGCTGTTTTTCTTCCCAAGTCATGTGATAACATAACTGAAAGTGGGTTAAGCTCAACTGAACTTGTACATTTGAGCAGAATGTACAGATACCTAAATATTATTTGTTAAGTACTGAAAATTATAGTCTGTATTTTAAATAAGCTACCTACCTACTCAGATAGCTTCAGAGTGATAAAAGATTATGATCTTGACCAGGTACTATAGGCCTGTTATGACAGAATGCCTGCTGGAAGCTGGACATCTGGAATTTTCTCAAAGTGGATGTTATGTAACTGAAATTTTGAAGTGAATTACAATATGAAAGTTTTATAGATTTTCATACACATCAATTTCAGATATAAAAATATGTCTCTGTATCTCAAAATTACTTTAGTCTGATTTACAATGTCATGTTTATTTCTATATAGGAGATACTTTGTATTGAGTACAGATTTACACAATGCCCAGTAAAAGGTCCCTGGAAGTATGGTTTACATGGGAAGAGGAAAGGGCTTGAGCCTAACTATGGCGGGGTATTTAGTAACTTTACCGATTTCTGTATTATTAAACGAATACATCTTATATTCTCTACTTAAACAAATACACCTTGTATTCTCTACTTAAACAAATATACACACACATACACTCACTCACACACACACACATACACACACATATATATACATGTGTATATACATGTATATACACATATATAGTATTAATAGCAAAGGAGAGACATTAAAATCATAAAAAGTCACAGGTATCCCTTAAATATTTTATTTTTCAAATTATGATTTTCTAAAGAGAAAAATTATGACTCTAATCATAAAATAACATCACAAAGATGTATTCCTCTCAAAATCATGATATCAGTAAAAAAAATGATAAATATAATTCTAAGGAACACTGAAGACTAATTTTTCATTGTCAGTATTGAGATAATAACACTGTGTTAATAATAATACTGCTGTGAACATAGTTCTTTTAGAAACCATAATTTTGAAAAGTAGTCCAGGATGTTGGATAAAATAATTTAGTTAGCAACTAGACAAAACCTACTTTTGTACTAGATACAAAAATAAAAATGATGGCTAGCAATAAAGCAGGCTTAGTGTGCTGCTGAATACACTTCCCAGAGCAGCTCTTCACTATATTCATACTATATCAAAATTTTTAAATATTTTAAAAATGTCTATTTTGAGGTGTGTTTGTGTGTGTGTTAGTGTGAGTGTATATTCCAGCAACATTTTTATTTTAATTTATTCAAAATACCAATCTTTTCTCCTTTTACATGCCAAATCAAATTCCTATTCCCTCCCATCCTGCTACCTCCACTCTCCACCCCCATCCACTCCACAGATATTGTAAGGATTACCATGGGGAGTTAACAAAGTCTAGTATATTGTTTTGAGGCAGGACCTCTGAATGTGGGTACCGACAACATTTTAAGAAGAGGCCACGTGTTTGAGAAAGCAGAAAGGAGGTGCAACGGAGGGAATTGAGTGAGGAGAGTATCTTTTCATTAAGTTTCATATAAAAGGTTTGTAAATTATGATATGTATGCTCACAAACACTGGTGCATACACATGAATGCTTGTCTCTAGCGTTATCTATCAACAATATTATTGTTATGCATTTTCTAGCCATAAAATAAATTTGACAAGAGCAAGTCTTGTATATAGTACACACTATATATTTAACAAGTGTATGTCCAGGGAGACAGGGTTGAGTATAAGAGGAGTGACATGCATGTGGAGATCAAAGAAAAAGCTGAATCCTTCATCCTTCATCTTTGTAAAGAATTTTTCTCTTGTGTGTGCATGGGTATAGCAATGTAGATAGCCTACAAGCTTCTGTCTTCCCCCTCACATCACTTCAATGGCATAGGTGTAGGCACAAGAAGACACAAAACTTGTACTTCACAGTCTGACTTTTTCTTGGGCCATGGGGTTCTTAACTCAAGTACTCATGCTTGCAAGAATAATCTCAACTTTTTGAGTTATCTTCTTAGTCCAAAAAATCCATTCAATAAATTGTTATGATGACATTTAAATACTATTGGCATGATTTTTTATCTGGATGTACATTTCTAACAGGCATTCCATGTTCCAAGTACATCATCTGATTTTCTATAGAATTATATTCAAATAGATTTTTTCAAACCATTCAAAACCAAGAAATTTTACTTAGGAAGTTTCTACTAGGCCATCTTTTCATGTATTTTCTAAACATGCTGAGAAGCAGCTTGGGCTCAACATATATCCTCATATTATCTACTTAAAACTAAGAGGGGAAATATTTTAAATATAAATTTGCTACAGATTAGCTAAATAAATTAAATATGAAATAAAGTTTTGTTTATAAAGTAGCATATGGTTCTTTACCACATGATAAATCAAACAGGGTTGATTTTGCTCTTTCTATCAAATAATAATTCTTCTGATGGTTGAAGGTAATGGGTAAGGTTCTATGTGTCCTGCTCAAATCAGTTCTCCGCAGAAGAAACTGTGTAACACCACGTCCTCTGCTCCTGGGGAACTGCAATACTAACATGAGTGATTGCACCTAGATGTTCTCACTGAAACCCCTTGCGGTATGCTGACTCCAATATCACTACATGATCTACAGACAAGAACAGATGGACTGTTCAGACTGAAACTGAGTGTAATTCTTTTTCTATTATGCAGGATAATTAGCTGGATTCTGAGGATTAAAGTATTTGCTAAGTTTCAAAAAGATGGTATACATGTGTATTTGTAAATCATGGGGAAAGAAGGAGTAAACAGTGAAAACAGCAATGCCAGAATAAGCAATAAAATATGTGGCCTTTCCAATCAATTTATGTAACAAAATATTAATTAGTCTAAATAAACTTCTTAATTTAAATTTCATCTTCAAACTCAATTTGGAATCATGACTAAGATTTTAATATTTTAGTGATAATACTTGAGTTAATTAAAACCTTGACTATCCTTAGTTAAACTGATACAAAATATTTATCCTTAATTAGTCAAAATATACACATTTTATTAAATGTAAAAAAACATATTTTTGTCCCAGACAAACTTGGGAGTTTGGAATTTTATACCTGAAATCTTTTTATTTTTAACAAAGTAGATTCAATTAAATTTTAGCACTACCTAATTATTGAGTCTAATAACTCAGAGGCCTTCTAACACTTATGATAGATTCACAGATTATGTAAACAATAATTGTCATAATATAGTGTGTCTAAGTCAATTATTATTTCAGAATTCCAAGCTTCCCTCTGTATATAGGAATATTACTTGATAATTCTGAGACTCAATATCATTGCATTAAACAGTGGTGATACTTACTAGTTACTAAGTTCTTGGGCTGTGCAGCATATCAAATGTTTTGGATTTTCATACAGAGAGCGCTCTGTCAAGAAATGTTTGCTAATATTTTCAGTACATTAAAACTGGATTCTTGCGTGTTATTGTGTCTCCTCATCCTAGCACGTGAGTGAAAACTAAAAGTATGTATGTAAAATACCTAATGCTTCCTAGAAGAATTTGTTTCAATTTATGCCTAGACTATAATTATATATAATAAGGGTAAAAGGAATTGATGCTTGATTGTTTAAATATCAAAATTTTTTAGAGAATTTGAGCCATAGGCAAGCAAATTGAAGTTAGGCTATGTGGTACAAAAGAGATTTCTTTCAGACTATTCATTTCAATTAGGATTTGATGAAGATGAGTGCTCTAATGATGGATTTAAAGGCAGAATTGTTCCTGATGACAGAAGTGAGTGGAGTGTTAAAAAGTAATTTTTAGGAAATTTTCTATTGGCTGAAGGAGTGGAAGGAGCTCCCGCAGCATTTTCTGAACAAAGGGAATAAAATGAGATCATTAGTTTTGCCCTATTGCAATGATCGAGACATGATATGAAAAGCATTAAGAATGGTATTTTGTCTAAAAGAGTCAGTACTCACAAGCATTGCTTTTGGTAGTAACCAAATAGAATCCTGCATTTTAAAACACTATCATATTGTGTTGAAAAGGTTAACATCCCAGATCATGATTATTTGAATATTTGTTTTCTGAGTAAAACATGTCATTCACATGATGATAGCTGTCTGCTCTTGATTTGGTGCTGAAAAGCCAAGTCGGAACTTAAAGAAAATAACTTAATATCAGATTTGGGATGAACACAAATTAAAAATCATGAGCAAATTACAAGCAACATTATAGAATTAAGAAAAGTGAAAACCAAATAACATTATTAACATAAACATTTGCTTCTGTCCTTGTAGTTAAGCTCTGTGAATGGCTAAGACAAAAGCACACAGGAAGCAAAGATTTCTTTGTTTCATTCTAACAAAGATCCACTATTTCGGGAGGATAGTAGAGCAAAACTACATCACCCTTTATCTGTCGTTATGAAACACCCACCGTCAGCACCCAAGACAAGGAATCAAGAAAAGTGACAGGGAGCATGCAGTAACTGTACTAGGAACTGCCAAAATATGGTGCTATCAAGGGGAGAAGAAAATCATCCTGCCAGTGATCAGAGACTGAGGTGTCTTTCTTCAATAAAAAGTGAAGAAGTGACTTGCTACTTTTTTGGGTTAGGAAACAAAATATAAATCAGAAACTTTCAACACTAGTATGTGGGAGAATCAAGGTAGTAATATTTTCCCCAAATCCAATGCATAAATTTGGCAGTGTAGCTCTCCTAAGTTAAGAGAACAGTAAGATGGCCTAATCTTGAATTCTTACATTGAGCCTGTCTGAGAAATAGTAGACATTAGTTCTCAATCCCTAAATATATTATACATGCAGATCTATTATTTGTTTCTACAAAACAGTTTTCTATGGCTAGAGAAGAATAATAATGTAAAGAGAAATTCTCAGAAAAAAGACAAATGTCCTATATGCATAAATGTATATAATCCACTGAATCTATGATTTCTTATCTTTCCATGAGTTCAAGACTAACCATTTGATATCTAATATCCAATCATGGATTCGTCCCTGGGTCAAATAGATTCTTCCTCCCTTAGCATCCATTGATTAATTGTTGTTCTACATCTACAGATGGAAGCTTGCGTTATTTCTTCCACCTGAGAAAGCATATTGGCTGTTTTAGTCACAATGCTTGTCTTCTGAGGACTCCCTCTTTTGTCTAGACGATGTTATCTCAGAGCAAGCACACTGGTGTTGCAGCTCTAACAATCTTTCTGCCTGATCCTCTGTGATGTGTCTTGAGTCTTAGTTGTAGGTACAGACATACCTACAACATATGTAGATGCATATAGAATATAAATATACATACATACATTGCACATATCTCTCCAAAGGTCACACATTCTTTGTTTTGACAAACCTGGACCTCTCCAATAACTCAGTCTTTGTTAAAAAAGAGTCTTCACTGATGAAGGGTGAAAACTACACTTATCATGGATATAAGGATAAGTATGAAAATAGGGAGAAATTGGGAGGAGTAGAGGGAGGGCAAACTAATCAGGATATAATGTATGAGAAGTGAATTAATCTCAATAAATGAAAAAAGAAAAATCACATCTAGAAACTATATTGGTCTACAAAATAACAATGATAGGTTCTCCTCTAGTGTTGATGTCTCCTACGGGTTGACTATCTAAGTATATCTGGTTATACAATACCAGGTATAAATTCCTCCTACTAGGCTAGTTGGTCTTGAGACTAAGTACATAGCTGTTGGTTACCCCCATGATGTAAGTAGTAATATTATACTGTCTGGATCTCAGTGTTGACTTTTTTTCATTTTACATTTGCTTAGGTATATATTTTTGCTTTCCTCCCATGGATGAGAATATAGAACCTTCTCATATGAGAAAACAAGTCCTCAGGGAAGAGGTTTTTAGATAAATTCAAGCTCTCTTGTTTCAAGTACTTTGTTGAAGTCTATGGTATCCTCAGCAATAAGCTTGTTTTTTATTTGTCTCTTTGTTTTGTTTTTTATATTTGTTTTTTTGAAACATGGTTTCTCTGTAGTTCTGGAGCCTGTCTTGGAACTAGCTCCTGTAGACCAGGCTGACATCGAACTCACAGAGATCTGCCTACTCCTACCTTCTGAGTGCTGGAATTAAAAGCGAACACCACTACCATCCATAAGCAATAAGTTTTTACTTTCAATTTCTTGGAGACAGCCAAGGGCAATTACAAATGTCCATGCTGTATTTGGAGCTTGTTAGACTCCCAGAACCAACAACCCCAAGGGAAATTTTCATTTCGAGGGCATTATTACTGCATATATTATAACCCCATTTAAAAATGTACATATATATATTCCTTAAGCATATACACATTAAATATACATACATTCCTTAAATATATATAAAGCTTCTTTTTGTCCTCTGTCTTTTTTAAACAGCTTCAGTGTTTTTTTTATTCCATCCTCTCCTTCTGGTCTTCTGCCATTCCTTGCCTTACATAACTTATTTTTTCATCAATTTTTCTACAAATTTTATATTACAGCAAGGAAAAAAGATTTGCCAATATTTGGAAAAGATATCAATTTAATCAGAATAAGAAACAACTTAGATGTTAGAACTCACATGTAACACCTATAATGATAAAATGAAGAGTCAAAAGTCTAGTTTTCTATTTTTTGTTTTTTACTTAAGGCATGCTGGATAGATGGAGAATTTTAAAAGAGTTGAGAATAGGAGGCATTAAAGACAAATAAGAAATAAATGAATACATGACAACAGAAAAGTGAACAGCATTGATAAACTGAATAACAGACTCTTTATAACCACAGAATCATGAAATTTGCAGGACATCAATCTAAAGTTTCAAACTAAAGTATAAATAGAATAAAAAATAAACATTCAAAATGTTCATAATGAATGAATTGTGTGATGACAGAAGATCAACTACAATAAACTTAATTGGAATCTTCAAGGATATAAGAAACAGCATGGGAAAGAAAATATATGTGAAGGAGTGAGGATTTTCAACAGTTCTGAGGTTCATTAGAACATAAGTGTAATAAGTGTAGGCAGCCCAAAGAAATGATGCATACTGTCCACCTAGAAATTTAGGTATACTTTTTTTTTAAACTGAGGAATAAAACTTTAAACAGTCAAAGATTTTGACAAAGTTTAAAATTAGAAACTCTAGCATAAACTTTAGCTGGATATAAAGAACAAATGTGGCAGTGAACTGCTTCACAAACCACAAGCTAACTCTGAGAAAATCATAAAGAAACCTAAAGGAAGTAAGCCTATTTTACAGTAATTAAATACAAGGTAAAGATGATTAAATTAGGTTATCTCTGGGGAAACGACAAAATAGATACCAGAGCTCTCAGACCAGAAGCACAATAGTGTAAATGATGTTTAATGTGAACGACTTCTGCTCTTTGCCATATATGGGGAATAGCACAAATTAAACTACTGTATAAATTCAAATGGAAAATATATATATATATTTTTTATAATTTTCAGATTTTGGTTCTCAGTGTTTTGTCCTTAAATATACAGTATGGTTATTTCTTTAATGTAAATACTTTAAGATTTTATTACAATGTCAAAATAGTGTTTGGCAATCTAATTAATATCAAAAATTATATAGCTTATGGCTCTGTTCCCACAAGGGGACCAAATCCCCCAGGTTCATCCCCAACACTGTAACAAGACAGAAGCTTTAGCTTCCCTTCTTGCTTCTCCATATTTTCTGTGGATTCCACAGACTATTTCCTCCTGACCTCTCTCTACCTCCTCTCATTGCTATATCTCAGACTACAATACCAGCAGGGATTCGCTGTAACATACAGCCAAGAAGACCAGTAAAACAGGCAACACATTCAGCACACTCGGAAAATCCAAAAGAAACAGAAAACAAGGAAGAAAACCCACCCAACAAAGATAAAATTAGAGAAGAGCACTTAGATTTATAGTCACCACAAACCCAGATGCCTAGATGCCAGCATGTAAACTTAATCAATACAGCAAGTACAATATGTCCCCACTTTTGCCCAGCTATCCTAATAAAGTGGGCCCTGAATATCCCTGCATACCTGAAGCAAAATGAAAAGACATTAAAACCAACTATATGAAAATTGTAAAGATCCTTAAAGAGGAAATGAATAAATCTCTTTAAAAGCACCAAGAAACAAACAATTATAGGAAATGAATAAAACCCTAAAAGAAAGCCAAGAAAACACACAAACAATTGCAGGAAATGAATATAATCCTTAAAATAAGCCAAGAAAAAAAACAAACAAACAGTTGAAGAAAACAACTAAAACTGTCCAAGCCCTGGAAATGTAAATAGAAACAATAAAGAAGATAAAATCTGAGGGAATTCTGAAAATAAAATATCTAGAAATTTGAAAAGGAACTACAAATGCAACCTTCATCAACATAATACAAAAGATGGATGATAGATTCTCAGGCACTGAAGTACATACAAGAAATCTACCACACTATGAAAAGACAAAACCTAAGAATATTAGGAATAGAAGAAGGAGAAGAATCCCAAATCCAAGGTTCAGAAAGTATTTTAAACAAAATCAAAGAAGAAAATATTGCCAATCTAAACAAGATGATGCCTATAAATATACACAAACCATAGAGAAGATTGAATATATTGGACCAGAAAAAAAGAGTAATTCCTTTCCCACATAATTAAAACACTAAACATTAGAAAAAAAGAATATTAAAAAAGAGTAATATTGCCCCGCGGTGGTGGTGCACGCCTTTAATCCCAGCACTCGGGAGGCAGAGGCAGGC
>LOEQ01005153.1:214948-251344 GCA_001685075.1 Bramus lutescens
AAAAAAAAAAGAGTAATCTTTTGTCACAGAATAATCATCAAAACACTAAACATAAAAAGCAAAGAAATAATATTAAAAACTGCAATGGGGGAAAAAACATGTAACATATAAAGACACTGCTACTAGAATTACCCCTGACTTTTAAATGGAGACTCCAAAATCCAGAAGAGACTGGACAGATGTGCTGTAGACTCTAAGAGAATGAAGCTGTCATCTCAAACTACTATATCCAGCAAAACTTTTCAGTCACCATAAAGGAAGAAAATAAAATAGTTTATGATCAAGCAAAATTAAACAATATCTATCTATAAATTCGGTCCTACAGAAAGTTCTAGAAAGAAAACTCAAACCTAGACTCCAAACTTACTATAGCCATGTAAACACAGGAAATAAATCATCTCATACTCACAAAAATCAAACAAAGGGAAAGATGCCATCTCAGGGAAGAGGACTGGAAAAAGATATTCCAAGCAAATTAATCTAATAAGAAAGCTGGTGTAACAATTTTAGTGTCTAAAAAAATAGATGCCAAACAAATTTAATCAAAGGAGATAGGAAAGAATAGTACATACACATCAAAGGAAATGTCCAACAAGAGGACATTTAATTCTTAACGTTTATGCACAAGGGCAACTATGTTTAAAAAGGGAAAACTACTACAGTGTAAGTCATATATTGACCCTCACACACTGACAGTAGGAGATTTTAATACCTCTCTCTTTCACCAACTGCCCAGCTTTCTAGCAAAAACTAAGCAGAAAAATATTGGATCTAACAGACATTATAAACCAAAAGACCTACAGGACATTGCATTCAAACACAAAATAATATACCTTCTTTTGAGGATCATTAAGTATCTCTAAAGTTGGTGACATTCAGACACAAAGCAAGTATCAAGATATACACAAAATGGAATATTTTCTTGCATCTTATTAGACCATCACAGATTAAAGTTGGATATCAACAACTAAAGATAAAACAGGAACCTTACAAGCTCATGGAAACTGAACATGAGCTCTCTACTGAAAGAAAACCGGGTCAAGACAGAAAAAAAAAATGAACTAGACTTTCTAGGATTCAATGAAAATGAATATACAACATACCCAAACTTATGGGACATAATGAAAGCGGCGCATATAGGAAAGCTCACTGAACTGAGGGGCTACATAAAAACGTGGAGAGATAGCGTATTAACTACTTAATACCTGAAAGCTCAAGAACAAAATGTAAGCACAACAAGGAGGAGTTATTTTTTTAAGAAAATTAAGTTGAAGGCTGAAATAAGAAATAGAAAGAAAGAGAGCAATACAAAGAATAAATGAAACTGAGTTGGCTCTTTAAGAAAACCAACATTATAGACAAACCTTTATACAAAGTAACAAAAATACAAACGGAATATCCAAACTAACAAAGTAAGAAATGAAAAGGGAACCATAACAAACCACATAAAAGAATTCCAAAAAACAAACAAACAAACAAAAAACCCTAAAACCAAGGGACATACTTTAAAAACCTGTTCTCTACCAAATTGTAAACTCTAAAAGAAACAATTTTTCAGTATGTACCAGGTAAAAATGTTTACTCAAGTTCAGATAAACAATTTAAACAATTTAAATAGACCTATTAAGTCCTAGTAGGATAAAAAGAGTCATTAAAAATTTCCCAACCAAAAAAGCCCAGAGCCAGACATTTTCTACAAAGACTTCTACTGCACTTTCAAATAATAGGTAATGGCAATATTCTTAAATTATTCAAAAAAGATGGGAGAAAAATAACAAAATATGTAACATTGCTCAATTAATTTTTTGAGGCCAAGGTACTCTGAATCTCAATCAGCATAAAAATCCAACAAAGAAAGAGACTTACAGACCAATTTTCCTCATGAACATAATTACTCAATAAAATTCTCACAAATTGAATCCAAGAATGCAGAAAGAAAAAAAAATCACCTACCATTTTCAACTAGGCTTCATCGCATAGATGTAGGTATGGTTTGATATACTGAAAATCAGTAAATGTCATCAGCCATAGGAAAAAAAAACTGAAAGGAAAAAATGATGATTTTAATAGATGCAGAAAGGCCTTTGACAAGATTCAACACCACTTCATGACAAAAGTTCTGGAGAGATGAAAGATAAGGGACACACAAAAATGATTAAGGAAATTCATGACAATGCTGTAACCAAAATCAAATTATATAAAGACTCAAACAATTCCAATATAATCATTAAGAAGGCAGTGTTATCGTCTCTCTTCATATCTATTCAAAACATTACCTGAATTTTCAGTTAGATCAATAAGTTTACTGGAAAAGATCATAGGGATACTTAGGAAAAAATCAAAATATTGCTATTTGCAGAAGATATAATAATATGCATCAATAGCATTAAACGTTCCACCAGAGAACACGTACTGCTGATGAATACTTCCAGCAAAGTGGCTACATACAAGATTAACACAAAGAATAAGTAATCCTCCTATTTTCAAATTACAGACTGAGAAAGAAATCAGGGAAAGAACACCTTGCACAATAGCTTAAAATAATTTACAATATCTTGGTATGACTTTAAGTAAGCAAACAAAAGCCTGGTATGACAATCAGATTTTAAAAATGCACAACAAATCAGAAGAATCCAGATAGACCAACCCTCCATGCTTATTGATACGTAGGATTAACATAGCAAAAATGGCCATCCTACCAAAAGCAATCTGTGGAGTAAATGCAATCGCTATCAAAAATGCAACATAATTCTTACAAACTACAGAAGAATAATATTCAACTTCATATGGAAAAAGAACAATAATCAGAACAGACACAGGATTGCTAACAAACAATCCTGAACATACGCTGTACGCTCTTCTTTTTTACATTCTTTTAAAAAATTAAAACAGACTTTTTTCAGTTTACACCATCATCCCAGTTTCTTCTTCTTTCCCTCCTCCCACTCCCCCCAACTTCCTCTCACCCCACTCCCCATCTACTCCTCAAAGAGGGTAATGCAACCTATAGGGAGTCAACAAAGTCCTTGAACAAATCTTTTGAGGAAAAACCAAGGCGTTCATCCCTGTATCTAGGCTGAGCAGGAGAAAAGGGAATGGGCTCCAAAAAGCCAGTACATGTACTAGGGATGAATAACGATTCCACTGCCAGTGGTCCCACAACTGCCCAAGTCACGTAACTGTCAAGCACATTCAGAGAACATAGCTTGGTTCCATGCAGATTCCCGCGACTCTAAGTCCAGTCAGTGAGTTCACACTAGCTTAGGTCAACTGTCTCTTTGGGTCTCCCCATCACGGTCTTGATCCCTTTGTTCATATTATTGCTCCTTCCTCTCTATGACTGAACTCGTGGAACTTGGACGGGTGCTTAACTGTGAATGCCTGCATCTGCTTCCTTCAGTCACTGGATGAAGGTTCTATGATGACAATTAAGGTAGTCATCAATCTGCTTACAGGAAGGTAAGGTACACGCTCCACTATTTCTTAGGGTCTTAGCTGGGGTCATCCTTGTGAGTTCCTGGGAATTTCCCTAGCGACAGGTTTTTTACTAATCCCTTAATGGTTCCCACCATCAAGACATCTCCCTCCTTACTCCTCTTCTCTGTCCCTCCTCCAACACGACCTTCCCAATCCTTTAATGTTCTCCTTCTTACTCCCTTTCTCCTATCCACACTCCCCTTCCTCCTTCCCCCCATAGTCCCAATTTACTCAGGAGATCTTATATTTTTCCCTTCCCAGGGGGATCCATATATGTGTCCCTTAGGGTCCTGCTTGTTTCCTGACTTCTCTGAGGTTGCAAATTGCACGCTGATTATCCTTTGCTATATGTCTAATATTTACTAAAGAGTGAGCTCATACTGAGTTTGTCGTTCTGGGCCTGGGTTACCTCACTGAGGAAGGTTTTTTTCCAGCTACGTCCATTTCCATGCAAATTTCAAGATGTCTTTTTTTTTCCTTCTGCTGAGTAATATACCATTGTGTAAATGTACCACATTTTCTTTATTCATCCTTCTGTTGGGGGCATCTAGGTTGTTTGGATGGGGGTGAGGGTAGAAGGGAGAAAAAGAGGTGGGCAGAAGTAACAAACAGAAGAAGACAAGAGAAGGGAAGTTGTGATTGGCATGTAAAATAAAAAACTTAATTAAAAAAGTATGAAGAAAAATCACCTAATTCCATAATTAATAAATTTAAAAATAAACCCAAAATGTAGAATAATTTTATAAGTAACTACTTCAAAGAATATATTTCAAGAATATTTTATAAAATTACATAATAATCAAAATACCTAATAACCAGTGAGATGAAAGTATCAGCAACTTACATCTGGGCAAACCATACTAAATAAATGGTGTATACTCTTTTTAAGGAGAAAAACTCCAAACAAACAAAAGCAACTCAGAGGTAACAAGCTAGACTTTCTGCTACTAACATAGATGCTGCGATTTTAATTTAGTTATCTAAATATCTAAAAACTAAAGGGAATTATTAAAGATGTAAAATCTATCATGCACCCTCCACTCATGAACAGAAACACACACTCACATGCATATATACAATATTTCCTCCACTAAAATTAAGTTGAAATGAAAAGTAAGTTGTAATAAATGAAGTACAATTTAATGGACTTATAAAGGCACACCTGGGTTGTGAAATAAAGTAACAGTGAACAAAAAGTGGATATTGCCAATAGAATGTTAGTAATTTAATAGATTATAAGAAATCTTAATTAAAATGAAATAAATATGTATCTACCACTCTAAGGAAAAAGCTCAGGAACAAAAAAGACAATTTGTTTGTAGCAGCAAAATTTACATGTTATGGAAGTTTGCAGAGGGATGAAGGAGAGGAGGCAAAATACACATGGCTATATCAACAGTAAGGTAGATTATATTTCTAAAGATTTAATGAGAATTAAGGATCACAAGTCTAGCAGTAAAAATAAATCCTTCTTTTCATTTTATTTAAAAAGGAATTATTTTTTTGCTATTTGAATCAAATTTCTAGAAACCAATAATGAAGAGAGAAATCATTATTGTAACCAAAACATAGCACACTATGTACAGAAGAGCAGAGATAATAAGAATAAATGCAGTGCTAAAAACAAAACAAAAAGATAATGAAGCAACATCTTAACCACATCAAATGGAAAAAATATGATTAGTCTCCTGTAAAGAATTCAAGTGCTTTCCAAAAGTTGAAAACAAAAAATATTTTCACATATTTTAGGCATATAAATCTTATTACATATTTACTTATGTTTATTGTACATGTTAGCTCCTGCATGAGTTTGTGTGCACCCTTTGTTTGCACGCGTTTGTGAAGGACAGAATGGGGCATGGGATTCTGCTAAAGCAGGATTATTGTGAACCACTCATGACAATGGCTGGGAACTGAACCTGTGTTGTCTGCAAGCACAGTGAGCACTCTAATGACAGAGCCATCTCTCCAGCCCTGAAGCAAACAAATCTCTGCAAAACTTATAAAATTATAAGAAATACTGAAAGAATTGATACACAGGGACTGGTGGCAGTTGGGAATTTTAGCACTAATATAGAGATAATGAACCAAAGAAGTATGCATCACCTGACCATCATTTCTTTTTGTAAAAAGTATTTCTAAGATATATTTGCTTAAACAAAACTGTTTTAATCATGATATGCAGTAACAATGCATATGGACTTGAAGCACGTAGCAACAGCACATAGGGTGGTGGAAAAGAAATTATAATACAGTTTTGTAATTCCCATGTGGAAAATTCTTTGATACAGCTGTATTTTAATATTGACTACTGTTTTATTTTATTTTGTTATTTAATCAAAACATTATGTTAGTCATACCTGAATATCCATGCAAACTATATATAATTTATATTATGTTTGATTATTACAATTTCCCCAAAGGCTCAGTTGCTGAAAGCTTAATTTCTTTCTGTTTACTAGATAACAGGGACACTATTAACATCAAAGCAGTCCATTGATGAGATCATAGGTCAGTGACCTATTTGGACATGGTCCTTATTTTAAAAAGATCAATAGAGCTCTGATTTAGAAAGGAGTTACGTCTGCTTCCTTACATTCTTGACTGTTCCTTTACTAATCCCTACTCAGAATCATGCATAGAACAGGCTGCTCTGTGAACAGAGTTAACACCACCATGTCGCTCCACCTCATGCTAGTCGCAGATCAGTAGAGCCAGTTGACCTCAGCTCTGGAGAAATTATAAGCCAAAATAAATCTTCATTTATGCATTGTTCTGTGCAAGTTCATATGACATTTTTGAAGAGCTAATAATTTTACACATATGTATATTTGTTCTCTGCAATAAGAATGTAACTACTGATACACATTAAAACATGGGTGAATATCAAAGCGATTACCTTGACAAAAAAAAAATTTAATGCAACCTGAATTTTTTCAATTGTCTTAACATGTAATTTGGAGGTAAGAGGAGATGGCACAGTGGATGACAAAACAACAGATAAGCATGAGGTATAGAAGTGGACCTAATGAAATTGGGGGAGGGGAAGACAAGATACATTTGGTATTTTAGTGATAATAGGTTTCTAAAACTAAGAAATTTTAAAATGTATCAACTTTGTTTTATTAGTGCTTATTCGCCTCATTAAATGTCAATAAATCTTCTAAAAACACCTGCACTCAGGAGGTTGAGGGAAAAGCATCATTGCTTTGAGTGTAGCACATGCTAAAAGAGATTTACCATGTCTCAGAATGATGACTGCAGCAAGTGATAAGCATGGATAGCAAGGCCCTGGGGCCTTATCATATGAGTTTCTCTACTTTTTCCAGGTAAATCTTCACAAAACATTTTCATCTACACTTTTCATCTGGATTTTCTATATCTAAAATTCTATGACTGCATATTAATGTTTATCTCAATACACTTTTTTTCTTCCAGATTTTGGCAATTATTGGCAAAGAGTTAGCAGTAAATTGGTATGTCAAAAATGCATATCAATTTTATAGTCATTTTCAGGTTAAAAAAATAATATTGCTTTGAGGGTAATTATGTGAAATGATTCTCATCAGCAAATAGGTACAGTTAACCTTGATATTGCACTGAGCAGAAATCTCATTCCAGATTTTATAGTATGAAATCACTGACATACAAAACAATTACACAGGAGGTAAAGTAGAAGCTTTCCAAAGGTAACAAAACCTTTCATATTGTTTTTCTTTAAACCAGTGTGGAATAAATTCTATTCTCTAGATTGACCCCATTTGAAAAGTTAATTTAAAAAATACTATTTGGAACCAAAAACTAGAATAATAGGAGGTATTTTATATAAGAAATAGTAAGACAGTATGAGATTTCTTCTAACATTTGTGATGGCTTTTTTATGTATTTGGAATAATCGGTGACAGTTATTTATGTTGTTTTCAATTATATTAAAATGTTACATTATTTTTATTAAAATCTAACTTTGGATACTATCAAAATATTATATTATTAAAACCAGAGGTAGTAGATAACTTTAAGTTAAGAGTCTTTCAGAATTCAATAGTCTATATTAACACACAGTGATTATGACAGCATGCACAGGACCCATGAACATATCCTCTGAAAATTCAAGTAGAAGGTATGAAGGAGAAGATAGATAAGTTAGGTTGCCACAAGCTGAGGTGCTTTTAGTATTTGATGGCTACTCCAAAGGGGAGAATCAGGAGGAGAGTAATTGGTCAAGATGTATGCATTTGTGTTTGCATATATGCATGTGTGCATATATGTGTGTGCATGAAATTGAAAAAGATCAAACAGGATTGTACATGAGGGCTTGAGTGGAGGAAACATGTAGTAGGAAGTTTGATTATTTGTTCCTAGCCTCTTAGACCTGAAATAATCATACAGAAACTTTATTATTTAAATCACTGCTTGGCCTATTAGCTCTAGCTTCTTATTGGCTGACTCTTACATTTTAATTTAAACCATTTCCATTATTTCATATCTTGGCCATGAGGTTTGTAGTCTACAGGCAAGGTTCCAGCCGGCAGGTTACATCTTTCCCCTCTGGCGGCTCCAAGGTGTCTCCTTGATTCTGCCTTCTTTTCTGAGCATTCAGTTTAGTTTTCCCCCCCTAGCTCTGTTCCCCTATAGCTCTGCTATATTTCCAAAGCAAAGCAGTTTTTTTTTATTAATCAATGGTAAACATAGCATAGAGAGGGGAATTCCACATCACCTCCCCTTTTCTGTTTAAATATAAAGGAAGGATTCAATTTTAACATCGTAAAATTACTCATACAAAACAGGTATCAAGCAAAATTATAGTAATATTTAGATATAATTTATTTTTTATCATAACTAAGGAAAACTATAGCTATTCTTAAACTCCATCAAAGACTCTAGAAGTATATATTACCTATGTAAATAGGAAGTTGCCTTGTAAACAACTTCCAAGACTCAAATGTTGTCAGAGATATCTCACTGCCTTGACAGTCTCCCAAAGTTCTTCTGTATTGTTGCAGCATCCACCTTCAGCCTACAGGCCTGTAGTATCCAGCAGACTTTTCCATGGAGCAGGAAACTGCAAAGATTGTTCCACTTACAATGGCAGTTTGTCAGTCACTTTCTTCTGCATCCTGCAGAATGTCTGACAGACTATTTAATGAAGCAGAAACGCCAAAGGACCATCTTTAACCTTTATGAAAGGTCAGGAGTTATTTCTCTGTGGGTCCTGCATGTCCAGTTCATACAGCGTAACATCAAGCAGTTAAGGCAAGAGAAGTTTCTTGCCCAAATGGCTAGCAGACTCAATAAGGAGCTTATTTGGTGCTCATCATCCTTTTGAAGTAGATTAGCGCTGCCAGGAGCAGATGTGTTTATTGTCATGAAAAGTCCTAAGTTATTAAAACATTTTAAATGCCATATTCTGAAGGTCTCTGAAAGATTTGAAGATTATTTATCTAATTGAAATATATATCTATATATATCTAGAAAGCCTAACATGACTGCAAACTTGATTATTATAGGTGATTTTCTATTAACCTGTATTTCCTAATTAGTCATTATATTTTAAAATGAGCTGCACAAATATAATACCTTAATCAAGAGCAGAAATAGACATATAACAAAATTGACCTTAAATTTGNGTTATTAAAACATTTTAAATGCCATATTCTGAAGGTCTCTGAAAGATTTGAAGATTATTTATCTAATTGAAATATATATCTATATATATCTAGAAAGCCTAACATGACTGCAAACTTGATTATTATAGGTGATTTTCTATTAACCTGTATTTCCTAATTAGTCATTATATTTTAAAATGAGCTGCACAAATATAATACCTTAATCAAGAGCAGAAATAGACATATAACAAAATTGACCTTAAATTTGTATCAATAAACCAAGATCCATACCAATGAAAAGTATCCATCTCTATAGCATATTCCACTTTAAATGTCAACAAATATTTATGAACAATATTTGGGATTATGGGCATAGCTCTCTTCAAACTGCTTCCTGCTTTTTGTTGGGTGAAGTATTTGGGGTGTACATAGCAACCTTTCAGGGGGTCTTGGTCTATCAAATCACATTAGTCTGAAAGAATTCCATGGGTTCTCATCCTCTGTGGAAACAAAAGAAGAATCTTTTTTCCAAAGCAACATATCCTCAGACCCAAATTAGGAAGTGAAGATAACTTTATGTTGGTTTGTTTTAGCAGCCCATATAATAAACTGTCTCTCTGTACTTAGCTCCTTCAGAGTCAAAAAATTCAAAGAAAACACAATAATATGCACAATCCAGACTCTCTGTGATTTTCCCATCTTTACGTGGCTTATTTTTCTTACTCTATTACCTTTTTTACTGGTTTAGTATTTATTTTATCATCTTTGGCCCTGCAATCCATGAGTGTCTGTCCTCTTTTATATTATATTTACTGTCTCTTCCCTCTTTTTCTTCTCTCTCCTAAGCCTATGACATTTTAAAACAAACTGTGTCTCTTCTATAAAGGTCTTTTATGTCTGAATATTTCCTATTGTGTGTCTGAAATCCTGTTTTGACCAGGACCACTTTTTAAAATGTTAAATAGCTTGACTAGTACTATGATTTCTTTGTCTTTTGGCTCTGCTCAGTCCAACATGGCAGGGCAGAGGTCTGCTTAGGGCAAGCCATGCTCACAGCCCCATTTTCAGGCACACAGTGATTCTATTTTTGCCATTAAGCAAGTTACAGCTCTCTGCTCACAAGCTGCATTTAAATACTTCATAGCTGGAATTCCTGAAAGAGTGAGGACCACTTTTGTTGGCTAACCAAGATGGCTTCTTTAAAAAGCTATGCAGTTTTTGCTGCTACTGCTGAGTCAGGAAGTCTTCTCTTAACAGATTTGTGCCTCTGCTTGCTGTTAGCAAACAGAGACCACCCTAGGGAAAAAATTTTGGCTAAACTTTGTTTTCAGCGTCTAGAATTTTTTTCCAATGAAGCTACATTTTATATTCAAGTGAATTATTGCAATAATACAAGTGGAAATCAACACTTTTTCCATATACCTTGCATAATTAAGCATTTTAAATATTACAAATGTAAAGCAAGTTATCACAAGAATCCACATACATTCATGTCCAAGCAGCTTCTTAGATGAACAGAGTATAAGGAAACTAAGTATTTTTCCCAGTCAGTTCTTTTACTGACAAGCTATATTTTTGTGGTTACAAAGAAAGGACCAATTATTTTATTACTAATCTCAAAAGGTAATCTTATAAAAATCTTAGAAGAATCACAGACAGAACCTTTTATATTTGAAAAAGAACCAGTCATCTCTTCTTAAATTCCTCAGGGTACATACCCACTCATCAACAGTTTTGTTTCTGTTTCTATAAAGAAAGTTAAGGGCAGAAATGAGCAGAAGGAAGTATTCATCATCCCATCTTAAGAAAGGGATGTCAGCTAATAATAATTGAGCTGTTTTGTTTCTGATCCCTAATGTTAGTGAATATATCTATTTGCTATGTGTCCTTGTGAACTTTAGACTGTTTTATAAGTTTTTCCCTCAAAGTTATTATCAAAACATATTAACGCAATTTGAAGTAATCTTAAGGCTTTGTTTCAGATATGATACACTCCAAACCTGTGAACAAATCTCTCAACAATAAGATTAAAACATTTTCAACTGGTTGGGCTAGTAGGCCTCAATTGTTTTCCTTATTTATTAATCTAATCTACACTCTATACAGCTCCTTGATGGAAGCTCATGTGTTCTGTCAGTTTGCCACTTTCTTTCGTAAATATTTTTATCATCTGCAGCCTCTGCTTTATCAGAGGGAGGAAAAGTATTTTATCCTACTTTACCAATGTTATTTTTTCCAATAAACTAGCCTCTATCATAATTTAATACTACATATGTTAAAAACCCCTAATCATCAAACTCTTATTTAAATTAATGTTATATTGGGTAAAATTATTGATTCTGTTAAAAAGTACAACCTGGGAGAAAATCATCTACATAATAATCCACAGGTAAAAATGTCCAGTAGAATGCAATGTTTCCAAGAGATGATCATACTGCATTAAGGGCAACAGGGATCTTTCCACACTCATTCACACCATGCTGGATACCGGTGAAAAATGGCAGTGGCAAGCATGAAAAGATACAGCAGAGTTAAAATCATTCTGGGGATGAGACTCTTGAGCCCTTGTCTATCCGAGTTTCACCCCAAAGGTGTTTGTTTCGTGGTGTGCTGATACCCTGAAGTCAGTTGCCATGGCCATCTGCTGTTCCTCTGACATGGTCACCATCACATATAATCACAAAGTAAAGCATTCTTTAAAAACTACATATCATATAAAGAAAAAGAAAAATAACCAGGTAACAAAATTAATAAAAATTCTTTTTAGTAAAAGTACCATTTATTACTGCAATTTATTTCTTCAAAGACTTAAAGTTCCTGCCAAATACGTCTTTCACTTCTTTGGTTAGTGTTATACACAAACGTTTTATGTCATTTGTGGCTGCTGTAAAGGTGGCATTTTTCTGTTTTCCCTCTCAGATTCTTTATCCTTTGTATATAGAAGGGCCACAGATTTTTTTTTTTTAGTTGATTTTGTATCCTGTCACATCACCGAAGGTATTTATCAGCTGTAGGAGTTCTCTGGTAAAGTTTTTGGGTCACTTATATATACTATTATATCATCAGCAAATAATGAAAGTTTGAATTTTTTCTTTCCAATTTGAATCCCCTTGATCTCATTTTGTTGTCTTATGGTTATAGCAAGAAATTCAAGAACTATGTTAAAGAGATATGGAGAGAGTGGAAAACCTTGTCTTGTTCCTGAAATTTGTGGAATTGCTTCAAGTTTCTCTCCATTTAATTTGATGTTGGTTAATGGCTTGTTGTATATTGCTTTTTATTATATTTAGATATGTTCCTGTTATCCCTGATCTCTCCAAGGCTTTTATCATGAATGGGTGTTGTATTATGTTGAATATATTTAACATCTAATGATATGATCATATTTTTTATTTGTATGATGGATTACATTGGTAGATTTTTGTATGTTGAACTGGCCCTGCATTTCAAGGATGAAGATGACTTGATCATGGTGGATGATTTTTTGTCTTTAGATTCAGTTTGCCAGTATTTTATTGAGTATTTTTGCATCCATGTTCATGGGTGAGATTGGTGTGTAATTCTCTTTCTTGGTTGAGTCTTTGTGTGGTTTTGGTATCTGGGTAACTATAGCCTCATAAAAAGTTTGACAATGTTCCTTCTGTTTCTATTATTTGGAACACTTTGAGGAGTATAGGTATTATCTATACTTGGATGTTCTGGAAGAATTCAGCACTAAAACCACCCTGCCCTGGACATTTTTTGGTTGGGATGTTTTTTAATGACAGCTTCTATTTCCTTGCTGTTTATATGTCTATTTAAATTGCTCTTCTGGTCTTGATTTAATTTTGATATATGATATCTATGTAGAAAATTGCCCATTTATTTTATGTTTTCCAATTTTGTGGAGTACAAGTTTTTGTAGTATGATCTAATGATTCTCTGAATTTCCTCAGTGTCTGCTGTTATGTCCCCTTTTTCATTTCTAATTTTGTTAATTTGGATGTTCTATTTGTGCCTTTTGATGAGTTTGGATAAGGGTATTGTTTTCTTTGTTTCTATTTTTGTTGATTTCAGCCCTCAATTTGATTATTTAGTGACTTCTATTCCTTCTGGGTGAGTCTGCTTCTTTTAGTTCTAGAACTTTTAAGTGTGCTGTTCAGTCACTGATGTAAGGGGAACACTCATCCATTGCTGGTGGGAATGAAAATTTATACAACCACTTTGGAAATCAGTGGTGGTTTCTCACAAAATTGAGAGTTAACCTACCTCAGGATCCAGCAATACCATTCTTGGGCATATACCCAAAAGATGCTCAATCATACTACAAGGGCATTTGTTCAACTATGTTCATAGCAGCATTATTTGTAATAGCCAGAAGCTAGGAACAAACTAAATGCCCCTCAACTTAAGAATGGATTAAAAAAAAGTGGCACAATTACACATTAGAGTACTACTCAGGTGTAAAAAAAAATCACATCTTGAATTTTGCATGCAAATAGTTAGAATTAGAAAACACTATCCCTAGCGAGGTAACCCAGACCCCAAAAGATGAATATGATATGTACTCACTCAGAAGGTGATACTGGCTTTAAACAAAGGATATTAAGCCTGTAGTTCATGATCCTAGAGGAGCTAAGTAAAAAGTTGAACCCTAAGAAAAACATATAAATCCACCTGGAAAGTTGAAACAGACAAGATCGCCTGACAAAATTGGGAGCATGAGGATGGGTGGAGAAGGAAGGGTTGAAGGAGGAGAGGAGGGAAGAAGAGGAGGGATGAGGAGAACTTTAGGGAATGGGATAGATAAGAAGGAGGAAGGACAGAGATGAGAGCAAGGAAAGAGATATCTTGATTAAGGGGGCCATTATAGGGTTAGCAAGAAACCTGGCTCTTGAGAAATTCCCAAGAATCCACAGGACTCAGAGAAAAGTCCATCACATTGCTAAACTAAGATGTATTTTCTATCTGAGGGATTTTTCTTTTAAGGAAAAATACGCTCTCACACTTATTTTGGTGGATTCCTTTATTGTCTCAATGATTTTCACATGATGCTACTTTGTTACATTCTCTGATTTTTCTGTTTTATCTCTTACTCTATTCCTAGCATTACTTTTGATGTTTCCCTTCTAATTCTCTCATACATGATGTTATTCTTTTCTCATGATGTTGCTCTTATGATGCTCCCATTTTCAATCAGAACCTTGGGGAGATATTAACCTTGATATTGGTATTAGCCTTAGTAAACATGTTTTTCATTGAATAGGCTCACCTGCTGTTTGGTGGGAAAAAAAAACATAGTTGCCCCAATATTGTAAAAAGAAAGAGTCATTACCTTACACCGACAGCTTATGATTCCTGATAGAATATCAGCAAGTCTTTGGAAAGTACTATTTCAGGGAAAATGTCTACATATTTAGTATCTACTGACTCTTATAGTTCACAGAAAAAAGTTTTAATTTTTTTAGTCAACGCATGTCCTTACAATAACTAATGTAAGAAAAATATATAAGCAAAGTTGAAAAATGATGTTTACCATTGAGACAATATATCTCAACAGACAATTAAAGGGACATGAGAAGACGAAGGAGTCCGAAAATGTAGATTATCACTAAAGTTGCTACCTCAGAGTGAAAAATTCCAGTAAAATTAAAATTTTCTATGAGTGTTAATTACATTAAATAAATACAATATTTATTTTATTTGTAGATATTTCAAATCTGAATGTTAAAGTAACAGTCCATGATAGGGGTCAAAGAACATGCATAGAAAGATATGATTTTATTAGGCACCAAAATTTCTATTTAACTGTTGCTGAGACAATCTATGTAACATGTTGTTGTTCTGTGCTAGTGTCCCTTAAGAAGATATAGTCACATGTATTCTTACAAACTTTTCTTACACAGCTCACTATCTATTAAGTTTTATTTTCAGATTTATATTAAAATTGTTTAATAATCCCAACTTTCCCCATTACTTTCCAATAAATTAAACACTTTTTCTTCTGCAAAATCAAGAATCATGACTTCACCTAATTAGAAGTTTCAGAAAGCACTACTTAGGCCATTATCGGAGACAGCATGGTGCTGCCTTCCTGTGCACCCTGCTCCCCCTTTCTGCTGCCTTGGAAACCATTAGCTGTGAATTAGCATGTAATAATAGGATATTGGGAAGCACTTAAGGTCTTCCACTTTCTGGAAAACGTAGGTGTCTGACAGACTTTCTGATGTTTCTGGAAGGAAAAAGTATATTATTTCCACATTACACACACACACACACACACACACACACACACACACACACACAAAGTTTCCTTAAAATATCTCAGGAATTTCTCCAGAGTATCACTTTTTTATTTTGAATATACATTTAAAGTAAAGTTAGAAGTTATGTTAGAAATAATAACTTACTGATACATTTACAAAAGACAAGCAGCTTTGTGAACATGCCAAACACTACAATTAAAGGCATATGCCACTGTATTTTCATGCTTTGGGAATGGATGGTATTCAGAAACTTTATTACTTCCATGTTGTGACAGTTAAATAAAAACAAAAATGTTTATTATAGAATCTTCAAATTATGATGTATTAGACAACACAGAAAAAAGGAAATAGACTATTGTTACATAAAAAGAATAACAGAATAAAATATAAAATAAAGAGCAGAAATTTGTTGTAATTATAGTACTAGGGCTTTGGCAATTTAATGTGAGTTTGCATCACCTAATTTATATGCCTTTAAAATGATCTTTAGAAAGCGTTTGATGTTTTTGATACATAACCATCTCTCATTTTAAAAGAGAATTTCTATTAAATCACTGACCCAAACCCCAAAAAGTGTCTTCAGTATGAGAACCCCTGCTATATTCCTGCAGGATGCACTCCTACTGAATAATACATCATCTCTCATGTTCTTTGCTTTTCATCATTTTTATATTTTTTCTCCAGCAATGAGTATAATCTATACTCTCTAGGTAATGTCTCTCTCTTGTGTCCTCTTGCTCATCCTCTTGCTCTCTTTCTTTCTGCCTGGGTTTCTCCAGCCTTCTTTACCGGCATCATAATGTTCTCTATTATCTGTATATTCTCACTCTCAATCTTTAGGTATAAGTATATATAACCTGAAGTAAACAGTAGACAATAATTTGGAAAGAAACTATTGTTGTGGATTTAAGAGTTCTAGAGAAGAACATAGTACACAAGTCCTATAGAGGTGGAAGAGTGAAAAATGGGTGTCCTTAACTGGAAGCGCAGATTAATAAACAAAGAGAGGACAGAGAGATACAAGAATATACGATGAAAATATTTATGGTAAATAATAAATCCACAATCTTATGCAGTAACTCTCAATTTTGACTTGGAAGACTGAACCTTTATCACTGTTCCTCTCATATTTTTGAGTGCACACACATACATATATGGTGTCGGAGGGTCTTCTGTCTAGATGTTACTTTCATTGGTTAAATAAAGAGACTGCCTTGGCCCTTTGATAGGCCAGCCCTTAGGTGGGTGGAATAGACAGAACAGAATGCTGGGAGGAAGAAGGCAGTGTGGTGGCAGATGCCATGGCTCTCCTCTCTGAGACAGACGCTCGTTAGTCTCATGCCTGTAAGCCACAGTTAAGTGGTGATACACATTAATGGAGATGGGTTAAACTAATATGTGAGAGTCAGCCAAGAAGGGGAAGGGGTTGGAGATAATGGGCTAGGCAGTATTTATATGAACACAATTTGTTTGTTGTTATTTCGGGATGCAGCCCACTGCTCCTTAGTACAACACATATCTGTATGTGTATATATTTTAAGTAAGCTTATAAAATATAGACTGTCCTATATCTTTTTTTTGAAAGCACTCTTCTTACATCTTACATTGTACTGTGTTCTTTGTTTCTATTTTGTTGATTTAAGCTCTCAATTTGATTATTTTCTTCTGCCATCTAGTTTGCCAGTTGTGGTGGTGCATAGAGTTTTAATATGCAAATATTTCCTTTGTTGGCATTATAAAATCTGTGGAGTTTTAACAGCAAGTAGGATAGTTGTTTGTTTTACTTATTTGCTTTTTTATTATAAAAATCAAGATTTTATGTGTCTATGTGGAAAGATTTGTTGAAGGTGACACTTCACCATCTACTTCTACAATTTCAAAGCATTCTATCCTTAAAGGTATTCGTTATAAAATTTCAAATGCAGGTTATGTGGAGAAATAAAACAATATGTGGTGAAAATAAAGATAAATTCCCTACCCTCATAATATTCTAAGCCAAATGGAATAGATCATTTTTATTTAGAAGTTTTAATGAGCCATTGACTTTAGTTTTATTATGGCATTTTTATAAAAATCAAGTATTTTGAGCATATTCAGTTCATCATCCTTCCCTATCTTGTCCCAACCCCACTTTTTTATACTTCCCTTTCTTTAGTCTTATTTCTTCTTTCATAACCTATATACACACATGGATCTATATATCCCCACTTGTATTCCTGGCAATCTGTTAAGTCCAGGTGCTTAGATGTAGTGTGTAATTGTGGTTATATGCCTGGAAAAGCACTCCCTCCAACATGGGCAGTCTCACTCTGGCATATTATTTATCATGTCATGTATGGTTTACCATAACCCCCACATCTTTAGCTGTCACAATATTTTCTAATTCATTACTATGTTCTCTTTCTATTTCTCATAAGTGGATAGGCTTACACGCATGTTTGACTATAAAATTTTAGCTGTAATGCTTTTATTCTTTACTGTTTTATTTCCTTTCAAATGGCTATTGGTCTTTAGTATTCTTTATCTCCAACATTATTACCACACAATCTTCCTGGTAGACTCACCTGCACACAAAGTCACAGCCTACTTATAATTGATGACACTTTTCACTGTAAAACAAAGAATAAAATATTTTTCACTTTATTGATTATTCTGTCAGAGACATTACTGAAGAAAGTAAAGGACAAGGGTGTGTGCTCTGTACATGAAAGAGATACAGCACCCCTAAACTCCAAGGAATGTGGTTATTAACAAAAATCCTGCACAAAATCCCCAAAGCACACCAGTATACAGGTCAATATAGATTGGAGAAATTTTACACTGTCTCTCTAGTAGATAAATCTAGTAGATAAATAGTCAATGTCTATGCCTACTGAGAAAGGGAAAATTAGTGTCTTTGGGTATAAATCCATTGATAGGTGACATAATCCTAAATGGTTACCCTAGAGCAAATATATAAGAATAGAAAACTAATTCATTTCATACAGCGGGATAGCAGTAATGATCATTGATACGAGGTCATACAGTTGAGTGAGGGTGATGAATATAACACAGCAGGAACTGGAAGGGGAGAGAATGGGAAGGGAATAATGGAAGTATTAAATTCTCAAAAAATAAAGAGTAAAAAGGGGTATCAAATAAGAAAAGTTGAACATTTTTTGAAAATTTGTTAATTTCATGCTACCAAAACGTAAAATGAAATAATCGTTTCTTTGCTTCAGAAATGCTTTTCTTGTACGCAAAACAATCTCAGTCTTTCAAAAGATAAAGCATTAACTTTTCTACTTCTTCCTTAAGAATAAAATATTGTTCTTCTTTTCCAAAACATTGAGATACATAATGTACAGTGTTGAAACTCCTTGCTACTAGACGGTTCTACTACTACTTCAAGACAGGCTGAGAACATTTAGACGACAAGTGGATCTCAAAACTGTAAGAACTGTAGAGAACAGGCGTATAGAGTAAGTAACCTCAGAGCATCAGGAATAAGCTAATTGATAGAACTATAATCTTTCTTGTAGGGTTCATTATTATGTTTTATTAAAATTATTATCTACCACAAAGATATTATTATATTTGTTGTTAATTACTCCTCCACCTCCCTCTGTCACTAATGTTGTTTCTTTCCTTTGAACAAATAGTCCTTTCTTCTGCTTTCATGACATACATGTATTATTGCCTTGCTTGTTCTCCTCACTTCCTCCATTTATATCCTGTAAGCTTCCATAGCTCTTTTTACTGTTATTTCCTATCTTTCTGTCTCTCAGTTTGCCTTTCTGCCTATCTATCTGTCTGTCAGTCTGCCTGCCTGCCTATCTGTCTGTGTATCTATCTGTCTATCATCTATCGATTCATCTATAACATCTATATACTCATCTATGATTTACCCATATAAATCTATAGTCTTTATATAGAGAAAATGTTCAATATATCTGAAACTGGTTTATTTCACTTAACATAATTAGCCCTGTTTCTGACAACGTTATAATTTTAATTCCCTTTACAATAGTATAAAATTCCACTATGTAAGTACCACATTTTCAGTAATTGATACAGCTATAATCTCAAGGTCATTGCTCCAACGGAGGCAGCTGAATGTAAGTCTGTCCTTAACTAGAAAATCAAGTGTTAACTAGCATGGGATTGTTCTCTTTCTCCATTTCATTTTCTATCAAATATGAAAAGGTAATACTGCAAATATCTCAAGATCATTTATTTGAATTGGATCTTGGTGAGTTGAAAATAGATTTTTCACATAATATCAGGAAGAAGCAATCTAGAGAAAAAATATTGGAACTTCAATGCAAAGCTATTTTCAAGCCCATCACAAATTATTTTCCAAATTTGAAAAAAAGTGATAGGTTAGAAATACATATCAGATCAAATGAGACTACATTGTTTTAAATATTTAATGTTATTTTCCATATAATTATGCAGGTAATTTTAATTTACCTCTTACATTTCTGTGATCTAGAATATTGCTTTGTAGACAGTATTATCAATTCATAAAGAACTTTTCAAGATTTGGTTCAAAGATTAAATCCTTTCCATATCCTGAAGTTATAAATTAAGTTCATTTTGTTTAGGTTGGAATTCAGATGTAATGGGATAACTCCCAATCATAGTACTTGAGGAGCTCAAACACATGCACAAAGACAGTTTATCTCTCAGTAATGAAACAGGGTGCATTTGTCAGTATGCTGGTAAATGTTTTATCATCATTTTAAAATATTACAAATATTTTTCTTTCAGAAATATCTAATGATTTTCACATATTTACTATGTAGAAAATCTCAAAATTATTAATCCTTTCATAGAGAAGAAAATAAAATTGTTATGCAAATAACAAATTTAATAAAGCTTAATAAAACTGAAACTGTTGGGTTACAGTCATTCTTTGAATGAATAATTCAAATGGATTTATAAGTTAATTTTCTAAAGCATCACCATGTGGCAAAGCATAGTACAATAATGAAATAATCTATAACCAATGTACAAAAAGATAAACTGTCCATATATAGCTATGGAACTCATCAAATACAAATAAACTCACATTTAAAATGTTTATAGCATTTATGATTAACAGATCTATATTTAACCCTAAATGGTTGCAAGTTGCAGCAAAATATCATGATAATGTGAACAAGCTAAAGGGATCTTCCTTTTAACACATCAGAACAAATATCTACCTATTCTTTTTTGTAAGATTATGGCTGATATCGCAAAAATTCCATGGCCTTCACATCTTAAGTTTTCTACATTTTCAAAAGTATAAGTATTTCTAAATAATGTTTTCAAGGCTGATAACAACACTCACTTTATCTTGGAATGTGTTATGCAGCATTTCTATTTTTTTCTATTTCTACTAAGATAAATTTTAAATAAAATGTGTAACTCAGTAAAGGTATACTAATATTGGTCTTTGTAAATGTTAAAAAAAACTGCTTAATCTGTCATCTCTCTGACTCAGAAATATAAAACATACAGAATGGATAATATGAGTAAGTAATGACAATTTAAAGTATGAAACATAGATTAGATGTTATGGTGGGCTTTAATATTTCAGTTTGAGGCTAGTTTAAAATGATTACTCAAAGAATTTAAGATACAAATAGTAGAGAATAAAACAATATCTAATTCTATGTACCCTTGTAACATATATGCATATAAATAGAGACTAACACACATGTATATACATATGCATCCTTTCATGTAAGAGGGAATCCTAAAGCGTTAAACAGAAGACCTTAAAGGTCACAAGATATGACTGTGATCTAAAGTGAAGACATCAATTTGAGTCCAAAAAAAAATCAAACAATAAAACAGCAGAAAATGAAAAAAGTCAAATTTTGCGAAGACAAAAACATACAAATGCTTCTAAAGATTTTATTAATTGTTGATACTAATTGGAAAACTGACACTGTGTCTTGTAATTAACCCTTTATATCATCTTCCATTCTATATAAAGTGTTAGTGTTTTGGAACTCCAAGCACATCATATTTTAGAGGTTGGTGGGGAACTAGCAAATTCCTTACACTGCTGATAGGACTTTGAATGGTGTAGCCTCTTGTAGGACTATTTGAACCACAGGGTATAAAATGTTGAGTGAACATGGCTTCAGGCATGCATTTGCTGCAAAATGATTCACAAATTTAACAATAATTTAGATCCTTATTTTCTCTCTCTTCCTCTGCCTCTCCTTTTCCCTGTATAAGTTAGTAAGGATTGAAACTAAGGCCGTAAAGATATCTTCTTGCTTTACCATTACTCTATTTTATCATCACCACCAAAAAAAATTACATTTTAATTTGGAACAGAGTCTCATTTGCACTGATTATGTATTAAAGAAACCCCCAAAGGACACCAAATTCTGTTGGTGTTGCATAAAGGAATGTAGAAAAGGGTCCATTTTGAGTTACTCAAAAAATGGGTGAGGAGTTCAGAGAATATACTAAAGGTTAATTCTTGTCTTCCACCTTGCTTGAGGAATAGGTTGCTCTTTAGTTGTTCCCTGCTGCATATTTAGCCTAAGTGGCTTTGAGTTTACAGATATCCTCCTATCCTGTCTGGTCTTTCTTTAAGAATTGTAGGACTGTAGATGTAGGCTACTACATTCAGACAATACCTTCGTTCTATAGATTTAAACTCATGCCCTCAGGCTTGCACAGCAAGTATTTAATGCACTGAGTCACTTCCATAGTCATTTAAAATTATATGATATAATTGTGAGAACTAAAAACAGGTAATATTTCTGATTTCCAATATTCTTTCATAATGTCAGACTGAAATATACATACACACAAAATACACACACACATAGTGAAGAAATTACTTGTCATGTGTTTTTTTCCAGCTATGACATAATTTGAATGAATTTTTGTGTAAGACTTTCTAGGATTTGAAGCGTTGTAATCAGTGATCTTTGTTATTTTTAGACCAATGAAATTTAATACTAGAGGTACATAATTTTTAAGTAACTTTTTATATCTATCATACAGAATGTGTTATTTACTTATTGTACTATCTAACATGTCATCTAATCAAAATCTCTGGCAGATTATATAAGTAACTCTAAAATTTATGATCCTGTCATGATAAATTTCTCTAACTTCTCCTTTAATTTTTAAAAGAAGGATAAGCTTCTCGTTTATCATTCATGGCAACAATGGGGGAGTGATTTCAATGAGCCTGAGAAAATTAATGGAAGAATTTTATACTCTAGGGGAAAGCAAATATAAAAAGACATTTTTTATGTGGACAGTAACTGCTCCTGATTAATTAAACTAATTATATAATTATTATATTATGCTAATTATGTAATTCAATATTGTGCTAATAGTATAATTAAATTTATTATGTTAATTATGTAATTGTACAAAATCTTTGAACTATCTAATAACAAGGTTTTTATGGCATTTACATTTACTTACTTCCTAGAATATAATTTGAGCCCTAAACTATAAAAATGTATTCATTTATAGTTTTAAAAATTATGTTTGCTTTTTATGCATACATAGTGATCACAAAGATACCCATTCATTCTTCTATGTTTCTTGATTTGTTTTCCATTAAGCTGAACTCTTATGATTCATATTTCAAGGATAATGAGGTAAATGGTAGATATCATCTTCAGGGCAGGACATTATAAATGCCTACAGTTTTCTCTTCCATTTTGGTTTCTCATCTGCGTGGTCCATCTGCAGTGGGTATCTGTCGGGGATTCGAAAAACAGGTATTTGATTTATAATAATATTAAATCTGTGTTACACAGGAACAAAAACGGAATTTCTTGGTGAACACTCTTTTTTTTCCTGATAATTTTAGGTGTATCATTGTTGAAGTCAGCAAGTAAATGAAACAGATGTAAACATCAGTGAATAAACCTCAAACTTTGTAATTTTTCTGGATCATGGTCACTACCTTTTTAAATGAATATGAATCTCAGATAAAAGGACTTTACTCTTTAGACAATAATAATTCTGTTATTTATCTTAACAAAAACAACATGCATCTTAAATTCTTATGATATTAGGTTGGTATGTAGTATTCTTACATGCATTTACTCTGTTGTCATTCAGTACATAAAAGACATAAACTTTTAATAAAAAGCCTGGGAAAATATTAGTAGAGTCTTAAAAAAAGAAAGGAAACCCAGCACTAAGAAGTTTAAAGAAAAAGATAGCTAACTTGAAAGTCTCATCAGTGGTTTGCCATTGTATCACAGTCTTACCTTTCTTTCTGTCAGATGTCAATTCTCAGTTCATGAAATTCTCTGTTAAAAATAGTTATGTCATCCCGTGAGAGCTACACCAGACTATTAAACTGTTTGTACAGGTGGCTGGAATAGTATAATAGGAAACATCACAGGGAGAGGAATTGTTCTTTCAAGGAAAGAGCTGGCAGAACTTCCAGTGATAACTGTTATGTAACTACCAGTTAAGTTATCTGTACTCAATCATACTGGATCATGCTTAAGACTGCTTTTTTTTTTAACTAATTTGTTGGCTGTGTTAGTTTGTAAAGTGCTGCTTGCAGGCTTTCAATATTATCCAGTTGCACTGCTAACTTCTTAATTTTCTTCTTGGATAATCTTTATAAAAGGCAGTGTATTGAAATTCCCTACAACCATTATATTGTAAGCTTGTTATGTCTGTAGGGCCCATATACTTTCTTAACTTAATGTTGATCACGTATACATTCATAATTATCATGTTCTGTTTTGGAATTGATTCACTTTTCATTATATAGATTTTTTTGAGTTTTTTTTTACTTTACTACTATTTTTCATGGTCTAATACACTTCTGTATTTGAGTTACAGAATTTAATAACTTGATATTCAAAGTAATTATTGATAAATAATAATCTAACTAATTTTATTGTTTTCTGAGTATTTTGTAGATGCTACATTTTATTAATCCTTCCTAAAATTCTTCTTTAAGGTTATTGGTACAATGTATGTTTAGATTTATTGATTTTTCATAGTTTTAAATTTACCCAGAACATCTTATGATTTTAATTGTCTAATTCAGTCTGACAAAATAACTTTGTTTCTATACATATCTACACTTCAATTCAACTTGACATACTTAAATTTTTATGTGTCTGCTTGCATTTTATTTATGTATCTGTTAATAATATACTTTAGCTATGATTCTTAATACTAATTTAGTACTTTGTCTTTAATCAATAACTGTTCTACTTCGGTTAAAGTTATTTTCAAATCACAATTATAATCTTATGGAAGTATCTTAGTTGGGGTTTCTATTGCTGTGATAAAACACCATGACAGAAAAAAAATAGCAAGGAGCAGGTTCATTTCACTTTTACTAGCACATCCAGCTCATCATCAAAGGTAGTCAGGGTAGGAAATCAAGGCAGGAACTGAAGCGGAAGCCATGGGAAGAGACTTATTATGAATTGCTACTCATGGCCTGTTCAGCTTGCTTCTTTATACATCAAATGTTCACATGCCTAGAAATGGTAGCTACTGCCCATAGTGGGATGAGCTCTTCTCTATCAACTATCAATCAAGTTAGTCCCATAGGTTAGCAAACATGTCACTCTTTTGGAGGCATTTTCTCATTTGAGAGTCTCTCTTCCCAGATATGTCTAGGTTTGTGTTAAGCTGGAAAAACTTAACAAGAGTCACAAGCGTTAGGAACATAATTCTGCATGATATATGTCAGAGTGTGTGCTTTCATGGAGCTTTCATGAATTCTTCATGAATAAAAATTCCTATGTTCTTAATTAACATTATTTTGTTTCTTAATTACTTTGATCAGTTTCTGTAAAGCATAAGTTGTGGTGTTAGGTCTTATTGGCCTTGGAATTTTTAATTACCTGTCATTTATAAAAAAAATTACTAGGTCATACTTTCTTAACAAGCTGTTATATTGCCTTGAGTGCATTGAATATATCATCTTATTTTCCCTTTGGAGACTGAGTTAATGCTAAAATGCTTATTCTCATCATGACACCAATGTATGTGAAATAGTTCACATCTGCTTTTGTTATTATTTTTCTTTTCTGTTATTTTATAGATTAGCTATCATATCTTTTATGAACTACATTATATATTTGAATATAATTGGCAGCCTCCATGCTTCTTGTGCCTAGATGTTATCTTCCTTTCACTATAAAGGAGAAAGTTTGTTCAAAATTTTAAAATTAAAACTAAAAAACCCTGATCATTTTCTTTCTACAATGAGACTATAATAGAGTTTTGAGAGCCTATTTGTCTTATTTCATAATACCCAAAGACTTTATCATTTATTATTTATCTATGCAATTTTCTTCTTTGACTGGGAAAAATATAAAGACCTGACTCAGATGTACCTATGATTTTCTTCACTGCTATCAATCAACTGGTGAAACTTCCCATGCATTTCTGCATTAGTCATGTTTTTTTTTTTAATTTGAACTTAATTTTTTCATACAATATATTTTGATGACATTCAGTTTTCCTGCCATAACTTCATGTTCTCTCTCTCATTCTCTTAAAATTAACCAAAAAAAAACCCCAGGGAAACAAAATATTTAAACAAGAAACAACAAAAGGCTAAAAGGCCAATAAGACAGAAAGCATCAATACAAGACAGATAATTATATGAAAAGACAGAATCCTTTTTGTATTGGCCAACTGCTCCTGGTCATCTATTGGTCCTATCAGTCATTAATTCTTACCTCTAAAAATTCTATTTTTTCTATTTCTTTCAATACCTTGTACATAGGATTCATGTATCATTTTCTGAATTAAACAAACTTCATTCATACATTTTATAACGTCACTGGACTTTTGAAAGTGATAATTATGGCTTCTTTTTCTCTCCCTTCATAACTCTCATTCTTTAGGAATTCTGTTGGAATTTTAGTTTCTTCAGAAAAGAACACGATTTCCTGAATTTGTTCCTAACTTTATGTTTATGTATTTGTGAAAAGAGCTTCATTTTACTATTTTTGCAATACTTTGGTTATGACAGACTTTCACTAGTTTGCTGGCCTGTAATCAGGACAAGTCAACAATACTGGTAGATGCTGAACAATTCCTGCAGATGTCTATACTGCTGAACTTCCTATGACTCCAGATGAAGCAGCTAAGCTGCTTGACCAAGCAATAACATTCATAGCTTTGTCACTAACATTAGGCACAATGGCTCTCTGTGTATATCATACACATCTGATTTTACCTACCAGAGTTTGCATCTCTAGTCCAGAAGCATTCAGCATTATTTTGGAAATTAGAAGAATCTGGAGGGACTTCCAGATGAAATAGGTTAGAAGAGAGTGATCAATTATCTTTTTATAAGCTATATATTGGAAGGTGTGACATTTTATGTAATATACTCAATACTCTTCTTAGATTCCTTGATATTTCACTAGAATATGTTTTAAAAAATTTATTATTAATAGTATTGTGGATTTTTTCTTTTCTTTTCTTATTCTTTTAGAATTCACTGTTCAATAATTCTGTCTTCTTAAAATTGTAAACATGGGAGTTGATTTTTCCTATTATAGTTTCATTCTTCAATGCTTCATTTATTATTGACTTTAACTGCCTTCAATTATTTCTTTCTTATAATGGAAAGAATTAAGCCTTGCACTTTAAAATTATTTTCTTAAGTTGTTATAAAAATTTTAGAAACATACAACTTAACGGCACAATATACAATATATAATTAAATAAGCAAAACTTAATTATTGCATTCAAAATAAAAAGGATTGATCATTATACCCCATATGAATATTATCAAAATATCAAAAACTTAAGTATAAAAACTAAAAATTTGAGAAATGAATCCACAAAGAACAATAATAGAAACATCAAAAATGACAGTCATCTCATTTCTTAGGGATTTAAAACAGATGTTCGCACATTCTATACTGTTTCAGACACAGCTGTGTGATCAAAGCCAACTAAAATATTACAGTGGTGGTTGTGAAATTTTCCTGATCTTCAAGAGAAAAAAGTAATTGTACACAGAGAGGTGAGGAAAAGTAATCTCAGAACTAGGAGATTTACTGGGTTTATTCATAATCAAACGTCTCTTGGCAAAACCAAATGAAGAATGGAGATTTTCTCACAGTAGAATGGGGGAGATACAAAAATCCCTTGGGTAAGATATGTCAATGTCCTCTATGAGGTGGGTGAAACTGGTCACCTATAGTGATGGTGACCGTCAGGAGTGACACTGACTGAATATCTGGAGAAATTATTGATTCTTTAAAAATAACATAAAATATTTATAATTATATACTACCACAAAAATAGCTATACTTAACATGTATAGCTCTCTTATGGAGTACTTTTAATAAATAATATAATCTGAAAATATCATGTAATTATCATAATGTAAAGATATAAAAAACAGGATGTACAGTTTTAATCAATAAGACTTGAGGTTATTTTCTCTAAGGAGAAGAAGAAATACTTGTAATACATAATTATTTCCATGAAGTATAATTAGATTATGTATGTAAGGAGCACTTATAGACTAAAGCTTTAGTGAAACTGAATATATTTGTACACAGGGAGGAAAATAAGTTTCTAGAAGACTTTGTATCTTTCCATTTTGAAGCTGTAAAATGAGCCTCAGAAACAGCTAATCAAATTATCACAGTAATCTTGAGGGTACTAAGTCTCCATTTGGAACCACACAAATGAGAGTACAGCATAATCATGTGCTTGGTAGATTTGCAAGTTTCTGTGTTTTTTTCTTCTTCTTTACAGCTTTCCAGATGACCTCCTTTGTATTCAGATAATTTCACAAACTTCCTCTCTTTTTGAAAAGGGAAATCTTATTTCATGATATATTAATATGAATCTGCATCTGCCACATAAAAATATGACTTTATAGTTGTCAAGTTTATCATTTCTATCAAAAGAATTTCTACTTTTTAAAATTAATCAGATAATCTGATTCAGTATATGAGTTATCATTTGTGAGCAGAAACTCAATGGTAGCAATTATTTGAAGAAAGATCTGTAGGCTTCATATCATAGTTTAATTATGGAATTGAAAAGGTTTTAAGTTCAAATAATTGAGCATGATATAATGAAAATGAATGCCCTGTGCCTTTGCTGCAATGAAGAAGCCCTTAATATTTGTCTGGGCTCTGACTTGTCTCTGAAGAGAATCACTCTTAACCACTGAGGCATAGTTATCTGTCCAAAACTCCATTTGCTAGGTTGACATAAAGCTAGAAAAAGAGACCTAGGGTTCTCCAGAGCCCAAGGAAATTGTCAGGTAGGGTAACACAGCACAGCAGAAATGTCACAGAAAACATGGAGATGCTGTTCATGGGATGAAGAACATTGGAGTTCTGGATATTCATTCTGCAAGCATGATAGGATTCAGCTACTCAGCCCTCAACTGTTTTATCACATTGCAGTGTAAGTCCAATATCATAAAACATGATAAACATCCCCAGCTGTATCATGATTTTAAATCTTTTAAATTAGAGATGAAATTGTATTACCCCTATGAAATTATTTTCTTAGATTTTTTTGTTTTGTTTCTTAATTGGGTGTTGACCTATACATTATTTATATTTTATCCAAGTGTCTTAATCACTACATTTCAAAGAATGATGAACCATGCCCAATTTTGTATTTGGTTGTTTCATTTAGAACTTCCTAAAGAATATTAAGCAAGACAGCTGAAATAGTACACATTATATAAACATAACAGTATGTTTACAAAAGCATTATAATCTTAATTATTTAATCATGAGAAATCTGTCATGTTGCTTTTACAAAAGAGCATTTGAAATACATATTTATGTTTTAGGATATGCTATAACTATTAGAACATAAACTATACTGCTAAGTATGAGTCACCTAATTTCATATCTCATATCTTGCAGTTTTATAATTATCTATAAATATTGCAAATTAAAATACAACTGTTAAAATACTTTGTATTTTAAAATTCTTTTGATAAAATTATTAATTTCAAGCCTCAAGGTAAAATTGAATGATTTATTGGTTGTTGTTAAATAAGTAGAATTTACTCTAATTTGAACCAAACTTCATTATTTAATTTGCATTTAAAAACTTGAAAGTAAATCTTTTCTTCACTATGCCTGTTAATGACCTAGTGAAGGAAGTAACAAGATGAATTAAATTGCATACTTCATAGTTACCCTATTTGGAAATGTAACTAATACATTATAGAAATTATTCATAATTGGCTTTAATATTTGGGATAGAAAAGATTTCCAAATAAATATAACATTGTTTAAGTTCTTTGATAAAGTCACTCTATGCTGGATAACTTCAGTTGTATGTATGATATCATGCCCTATGAAAAACTTAAAGAGACATTTATCAGAGATTCAAAATCCAAATATTTAACCCCTCCCCCAAAAACACCCATTTTGCTTTTTTGTTCTTCCAGCATGCATCCCTGGTAAGGAAGCAGTATTTATATTGCCATTGTTCAAAAAGACCTGTGTCCTGCTGTACACTAACCATACACCTTCCTTAACTTTGGACTTCCAAGCTGCCAGAACCGAGCCTGAACTCAGCTGGGAAGATGAGCACAAAGGAAAAGTAGAACTTACAATGTGTCTTATTTGCCATTGTTTTCTTCAGAAGAATGGAATGGGAACTTACCTGCCAAGGTCTTTGAGCAGATTCCGTAGATGAAAGTTATTCTGGCGTGTCTTCCACAAGAGTGGTGTAGCTCACTAATATCTAATCAGATCAACATAATTTCACCAGGAATAACAACAGGTTTGGGCTTTCCAGATTTTGGCTGACAAAAAACTATCATATGCCATATTTCTGAGAAACCAGAGAAAATTTAAATAACCCATGGCTGTGCTTTTGTGTAGTCATAAGGAGCGATGGGCCTACTTTTCGTCCTGCCTGAATACCGCACGGCTACCTTATACCCCGAAATAACAACACACAAATTGTATTCATTTAAACACTGCCTGGCCCATTATAGCTAGCCTCTTCTTGGCTAACTATCACATCTTAATTAACCCATATCTAGTAATCTGTGTATCACCACGGGGTAGCGGCTTACCAGGAAGATTCTATCCCAGGACCATCTTGGGCCAGAGCTTCATGACGTCTGACTGACTCTGCTGTCTTTCTCCCAGCATTCTGTTCTGTCTTCCCTGCCTACCTATGTTCTGACCTATCAGGCCAAGCAGTTTTCTTTATTAATTAACCAATGAAAGCAACAGATAGAGAGAAGGCACTCCTATATCACTTTTGGAAAACATTCAGGTAAAATACTAATTTTAATGTTTAACAAAATCTTTTCTTCTCCTTGCCACATTAAATAAGTGTTATAATTAGTCACATTATTCAACATCTTCATCCAGTTTTACTGCAAATAAATTGTAACTAATTTTAACCTGGAATAGCACTTGAAATGTCAGTTAACACCACCAAGTCTTCTTTTAATTCTACTAATGTAAGTAAATTGAATTGAAGAGAGATTGAACAAATGCAATTGTTCTTATCGCTTGATCCCTGTTAGGAAAGTGCTAGACATTCAGAATCCCTTAACATTACTGTAAGTCTTTGTGCCTTTAAAATGGACTTCATTTTTAATGTTATCTTGAGGGAAATGTTTTTCAGGAATTTGAACAACAATGTATTTTGTTTCTTTAACAAGTTTTCTCAGAATGATTTAGTTTGTCCCTGTACAACAACAACAACAAATTTGCCTCCAACATCCCTGACATTGAAAGTTGATGGCTATGACTTTGGTTTTAATTTGCTTCTTTCCTTTGAACATTAATTTAATTACCCAGGTTTTGACAGGATTCGTAGGACTTAATGTATATTGCTGTTTAGGGAGAATTTCTTTTTCTCTACAAAAAAACCAATAGATTTATGGTTAAAGTTTATATATCCTTAAAGATATTTTATTATATTATAGCAGAAATCAATTAAAACCACTAAGGAAAAATGGATTTTTGCTCTCTGTGTTAAACTGAGAAAAATTGTTCCCAAGATAAGAGAAATTCAAGGTCTACCTTAAATCATCATAGAGATGTTTAATGTTACCAAGCCTCATCCTCTAAACCAGTCCGTTCAGATTTTGAGGAGACTTTATCAACATAGGCTGCAGGGGTAATACAATGCATGCATTGTTAATGAGAGAAATTTCAGGGTTTATGAACTTTCTCACCCAAACTAAAATTGTTGAGTATTATTGAAAAGAATGTACATATTTTACTTTATATAAACTATAATAACTGAATACACATGATCCTACCAAACCTATGACTGGAGATATGCTCCCTACATTTAAAAGGCATATTCTTGTGAGTATTGATTGAGAGATGGTCAGTACCTTTGGGGGATAAGTCTGTTGGAAGGTTACTCATACCCCAGTGGATGGCCACACACGTATGTGTCTAGGGCAGCATTTTTTTTAAATCTAGGGGGTAATTAATAACAAAGGGAAAAAAGAAGGCAGGGAGCTGACAGGTGAAAAGGGTGAAAAGCATTAGAGGGAATGACTCGGGAGTTAAGAGCACTGTGTGCTCTTCCAGAGTTCCTGAGTTCAATTCGCAGCAACCACATGGTGGCTCACAACCATCAGTAATGAGATCTGGAGCTCTCTTTATGAAGAGACCTGGTCAGTCATCCTCATCAACTTAGACAATAAAACCCAATCTGTACAAGTTCAACAGAACAGCCATATATGGGCTGCCCATGCATGCTTCAGCATTGCCAGTGCACAAATTTCATTTCATGGTCAATGAGCAATGTATAAGCATGGAGCTTTTTCTTAGTAAGGTCAGGAGAGATGGGTCAATGGGAAAGAGCCTATACTGCTTTTCCAAATATCCTTTGTTTGATTGCTAACATCTAGAGCAGGTATCTCATAACCACCTGTATACACATCTCAAGGAACAAAGATCTAAGCCTTTGCAGGAATTTTGACTAATTTTCACAAATCACTACCCCTATATTTAAAATTCAAAAGAAATTAAACATTTACCAATATCACAAGCAGTACAACTAACAGTAGTTAGTTCAGACATGCTAGGCAAACCAGTGTGTCTTAGAAATAGAGAATAGGGAAGGGCTTCATAGCAACGGACCTCTTCCTCCAAGGCCAATGTCCATGAGCAAGTAAGGAATTTTCCCTGTTATTCCACTGCTCCTGTCATTATCACGTAATGATTAAATTTTATCCTAATGTATTTTAATATAAAATTGAGAGAGTGTGCCTTGAGAGACACACAGTGAATAAGGCACCTGCCATGCGATCATGAAAGCTAGATAAATGATCTCCATCACTACCTAAAAATCAGACAGAAATGTAGTCTAGCACTTAGGAGGAAATGAAAGATTGCTAGGGAAATCTGATCAGCTAGGTTAGCTGAATCAGTGAGCTCAGGGTTCAACACAAAGAGACTTTTTCAATGAACAAAGTAGAGAAAGAACAAGGCCGATAACTGAATGCACATGATCCTACCAAACCTACGACTAAGGATATGCTCCCTACATATAAAACACATATTCTTATGAGTACTGAGGGAGAGATGGTCTCCCTCAATATATACACATATACATGCATATATGGTAAATCGTTGTAGGTCATAGGTATTACTGTTACGATATGACTTTGCAAGATCCTTCAATGTGAGTCCTTAAATGAATCACTGGACAACTGATTCAGTGCTTTTTCAATTAAAGTCCTGAGGGCTTTTGGACAAAGCACCCTCATTTGAAAGTCTTTTAAGTTTGAAATAAGCCTCAACTTGAGTCTATTCAGGCTCATTTATACTGTGTTTACTCATTTATACTGTGTTGGTAGTGTAAAATACTGTCCAGAGTCAGATGTGGGGAAAAAAAGAACCTCAGCTCTGTGTTTGAAAGCTGGTTCATTTATGTGATCATCCAGTTCTCAGCCTGTGAGATAAAAGCCAGCAGGGTAGTGAGATGACTCAGTGGGTCAAGGTACCTGGTACCAGACATGATGACCTGAGTTAATTCATAGGGCTCATGTAATAGAAGGAGACAACCAGTTCCAGCAACCTGTCTTCTGACATCTTCATGTAGTGTCACACACACATACACACACACACACACAGACAAACACACACACATGTTTAAAAAGCATGTTCATCAAAAATATACAACTTTTATTTAACTCAATTTTGGTTCCATCCACAAGTGAACCATTTGTGCTGCAATACCCAACGTTGAGGCATGATGTACGACTGGTGTAAAATTAACAAGACATTTTTATTGTTGTCATTTTGATTTTTATTTATTTTTAATTTTCTTCCTTTTATTGAAAATAGACTCATTTCTCATACAAGATATCTTCATTATAGTTCCTCTTTCCCTCTGTTCCCTCCAGTTCATCGCTAATTGTGCAAACCTCTAATCAATTCTCTTTCTGTCTCTCATTAGAAAAGAACAGACTTTGAAGAGACAACAATCAAACATGACAAAATAAAATAAAATAAGATGAAGCAAATTCTGTTGTAACTGAAGTAGGACACAGAAATCCAACAAAAGGAAAAGAGCCCCAAGAGCAGGCACAAGAGTTAGAGACCCATTCATTCTTCTACTCAGAAGTTACATTAAAATATTAAACTAATAGCTATAATTTATAAACAGAAGACCTGGTACAGACTCATGTAGTCCCTGTGCTTACTGCTCCCGTCTCTATGAGCTCAGACGCACCTAGCATAGTTGGTTTGGAGAGGCTTGCAATCCTGGTACCTTCCTTCCTGTCTGGTTCCTGTAATCTTTCTGCCTCATTTTTGCTGGGATTCCCTGAGTTCTCAGGAAAGGGATTTGACAGAGATCTCCCATTCAGACTTTCTCTCTGCAGCATAATGTCTAATTGTGCCTCAGTTCCCATCTGTTGTTGTAGGAAACTTCTAATAATGACTGGGTAAAGCATGAATCTATGAATATAGCAGGTTATTATTAGGAATCATTTTATTTATGTTTTTAGACTAGTAGTAATCAGTTTTACCCTAGTCTCTGGATTTTGGATACCCAAACAGTGTTGAAATCAAACATTACTCGGCTACTCCCCAAGTTCTGTGCTTCCATTGCCCTAGCATAGATTTTTTTTTTCTTTTTCAGAAAGGAGAGTAGGTCAGAGGTTTTGTGGCTAGTTTAGTGTCTGGATTTCTCTTTTGGTAGCCTGCAGAATATCTTCTTATACCAAGAAGTCTAGAATTAGGGCTGAAGTTTCCATGCAAGCAAAAGCTTAACTTCTCTACGTTCAATGATTTGTGTGGGTATTTCCCTCCACAATGGGGCCTTTCCTTTTATTTTGTGGAGAAAAAGTAATAAATGAGACCCCATGCATCTGTAAGTGTAAGACAAAAGACACTGCCAATGGGAAACATGTCAGTTTATATAAATTTAAATGTTTATTACCAACTTCACATCCAATAGAGGACTAATAATTAAAGTATATAAACAAAACAATAAACTAGATATTAAAAAACTAAACAATACAGTTAAAAATTAGAGTACAGATCTAAACAGAATTCTCCAGAGCAAACTTAAATGGCTGAGAAACTCTTATTGAAATGGTAAACATCCTTAGACAATAGGGAAATGCAAATAAAAATTTTGAGATTCCTTTTTACAACTGTCAGAATGGGTAAGAGCAATAATACAAGTAATGGCTCATGTTATCAATGATGAGGAGCCCATGAAACAGTCCTCCATTGATGGTGAGAGGGAAAACTTGTACAACCACTGTAATAAAAATATTGTAGTCCCTCAGAAATCGGGAACTGATCTACCTCAAGATTCAGCTATACTACTTTTGGGCATATACCCAGGGGACACTCTGTCCTATCACAAAGACACATGATTAACCATGCTCATTGTGGCTCCAATCTTATTAACCAGAAACCGGAGACAAACTAGATGTCTCTGAAGAGCAAAATAGATAAAGAAAATGTGATACATTTATACAATGGAGGACAACTCAGCTGTTACAAAATGATAGTGTGAAATTTGTAGGCAAATAAAGGAAATTAGAAAAAAATCATCCTGAGTTAGTTAACCTAAACCTAGAAAGATAAATATGACATGCATTTGCTTATAATTTTATATTAGCCATTAGGTAGATTATAATCCAGCTAAAATCTATAGACCTGAGAGGTTAGATAAAGAGGAGGTATCTAGATATGCATGGATCTCCCTAAAAGTGTAAAATAGAATAGATTTAAAGGGGAATGTGGTTGTAGGTGGGGATGGGAGTTGGGGGTTAATGTGAGTAGGGAAATGGGGAGGACAGAGAAAATGAGGGAGGAGATGGTTGGAATCGGGGAGCATTTAAAGGGTGATGTGGAAACTCAGAACAGTTAAAAACTCCTAGCATGTATGAAGATGATCCTAATGAGGATTCCTAGTAATGCGGACTCAATATCTCATCTGGCCATCTCTTGTTGCCAGGTGCAGCTTGAAATGGTGGGGCTGGGTTTCATTTATTTATGTTGTTATCCAAAGCATCACAATAAAATTCCAAAACACTCAATCTGTTGCCGAGACAGGAGATTTTATTAGGTGCAGGGCCAGACAGCAACCACTTCATTGCTTCAAGGTATGGAATTCATGCATGAAATTGTAAGCATGGATGGTATCCCTGAAAAAGAAAGTCTGCTGCTCTATGCCAGAACCTAATAATATTGATTCTCTAAATGACTATGTATAAGTTATTTCTAAATATTAATATTGTGTCCATAGATTCATGCTGCATCCAATATTTCAAGGAAGGTTTCACATGGTATTTGGTACTGGTAAATGCAAAGACTCATTACTGTTTAAAATGCTGAGAACAAACTGCTAAATGAGGCAAGCTGCAAATGAGATATGCATATCAATTTCACATCACTGAGAAAAGTTTTAGACAGCATAGTAGAAGAGGATGTAAAGGAAGAAATAGCTGGAAAGCCAGTCCTGTGAAATTCTGGCCTCTGGACATGGTATAGCTTAAGCACATGTGATCACATATTAGCTGCGCTTACCTGAACAAGACCTGTTTAAGATCAACCCAGTATAAATAAATAAATAAATAAATAAATAAATAAATAAATAAATAAATAAAT
>LOEQ01005154.1:0-14589 GCA_001685075.1 Bramus lutescens
TGGTTGCTGGGAATTGAACTCAGGACCTTTAGACAAGCAGGCGGTGCTCTTAACTACTGAGCCGTCTCTCCAGCCCAAATATGGTTACATTTTGAGACAAGGTTAGGACTTTCACATATGGATTTGGAGGAGACACAATTAAACCCATCACAGTGTCAGTAGGGTAGAGGGGACGCATAAATGTATGCATTTAGCAGTAGCTGGAAGAAGCAGTCAAACTCTAGACTGATAAAGAGCATGGCTTGGTGAGACAGCAATCTACACACGGTCCCAAGAAAACCTCTCACTGACATTAATGGGCTATAAAAATAATGAGTATGTCCCCCTCTCCTTAAGGCCTACCAAATGTTGCAGGTTTGAAAGTTTTTTCAATGACCCTAAATTTAACCTGGAAAATAATTTAGAATTTAAAGTGACATAAAACGAACTTAGAGGTCCACCGGAGAGTTAGAGAGCCTTAATTTAGCTGAGGGATAGCTAATCTCCTTCCTCACAAAAGGCATTAATACACACAAGTGTATTAGCATTACTAAGTACAGTCATTTTGCTGCCTGCTAACATCTGAAGTCTAAAGGAATGATCACACGCACCCACATAAAAAAAAAAATTTCCATTTAATGATGGAGACAGATTAACAAGTATTTCTAAATAATTTTAGTAACCTAAAGCAGTGATGAAATACCATGCCACAAAACCACCTTCCAGCTGGGGCTCTGAGGAAGACTTAGAAGACCAACTGAGGAAGCTGTTGCTAAGTTAAATGTTAACTAGGCAAAGAGGAAGTGAAAACATTTTAATAATAAGCAAAGCCATGGGCCCTTGCAGGAACGAAGCCTCAGGCTTCAAAGTAATGCTGTTGATCATGCAGTGCATACTTACAGGAGCAGAAACAAGCAGGACAAGATCTTTGTAAAGTTAAGGCAGCATCAGTGGCAGCAAGGCTTCTCAGGACCTAGGAAAGAAAGTTCATTCTTGGGCTGCCAGGGAGCTCAGAGCTGAGTTTACTGGTTAACGGCCACATAGGAGTATAAATCTATATGTACTGACTAATTCTATGTCACCTTGACACAAGCTAGAGTCACCAGAAAAGAAGGAGCCTCAATTTAAAAAAAAAATGCTTCCATAAGATCAGGCTGCAGGCAACCCACAGGTTGAGAGCCACTGATGTAGGCATTTCCTTGATCAGTGGTTGGTGGGGGAGGGCTCAGCCCATTGTGAGTGGTACTGCCCCTGGGCTGGTGGTCCTGGGTGGTGTAAGAAAGCTGAATGAACAAGCCATGGCTAACAAACCAGTAAGCAACACCCTTCCAGCCTCTGCATCAGTTCCTGCCTCTGGGTTCCTGCCCTTCTTGAGTTCCTGTCCTGATTTCTTTCATTGATAAACAGTGCTGTGGAAGTGTAAGCCAAATAAACACTGTCTTCCCCAAGTTGGTTTTGGTCATGATGCTTCATCATAGCAGTAGTAAGCCTTTAACAGCTTATTCTGTTTTAATTTTTATTTATTTGGTCTATCAAAATGGTAGTCTAATGTGTATGTAGAAAATAAAAGAGGTAACTGAACTGTAAATGAAGTCAAGTGAAGAAGAGAGATATTTAGTCTAAGGATGTATCTCACAAGATTTTAGAGGCCTAACAGTCCTGTGATCTGTATCAACCAGCCAGAGATCCAGGAGAAACCGTGATGCATGTCTAATCTTTGAAGAAGAGAATCCCAGTGTCTCAGCTCAAGCAGTCATGAGAAGAGTAACATTTCATTTTTTTCCCAACTTTCTCCTCTATTTCAGCCTCTTGATAGATGAGATAATGCCTGTGTACACTGGGGAAGCAGTTTACTTCACTCAGACTAGCAATTCAAATACAAAAGTTACCCAGAAGCATTCTCGTGGACACATGTGGAACTGCTTAACTAAAGCTTAGACACCCTATGACTCAATCATATTGACATTTGCAATTAAGTATCACCTTGTCATTGTTACTGACTCCCAGCTTAGAGCAATTGTGTGAACTGTAGGCTTATGCTGGTAACTTTAATGTCAAATCAGCCTCTGCAAGCTTTGGATCTCAAAAGGACTTGTTTTAAAGAATTCAGTCACAGAGTGTTACTCTTGAGCAGTGGTGGACCCTTAGGAAGTAGAGTCTATTGGGAGATCCTAGATCATTTGGAGTGCACCTTAAAGGGAGAGTGTAGAGCCCCAGACTTTTTCTCTTTTGCTTCTTAGCTGCAAGATAGAAGATTTAGCCCTATCGTTGCTCTTGTAATGGTATCATGCCTGACCACATACACAGAGCAATGAGCCATCCCATGATGGACTCGAACTGACAAAACTGTGAATTAATATATACACCTTTTTCCTTTATAAGTTTATCTTTATAAGCACGTGTTGTAGTAACAGAGAGCTAACACAGCTTCTCAAATTCACATATTTGATAACTGTGTTTCCATTATTCTTCCCAGAGCTGCCTTCTCTCTAGAGTCCGCATATCAGTCAACAATCACATGACCCTTCCTCACATTTCCACAGCTGAGCATTTAACAAGATCTGTAGGTTCTACCTTCAAAACAGAAAGGAACCTGGATTTTTCTCGCCAGTTCACAGATACAAGCACCAACTGACTTCTGATAGGTTTATCTAAATTTCCTCTGAACACATTCTCATGTCTTGCCCATGTTCTCCAGTGTCAACTCTTGTCGTATCTGCTTTGTCCCCTCCAGCTAAGCAGGGTGACATATTGCTACAATCTCAGTGCTAAAGAAGCTGAGACAGAAGGATTTGAAACTCTGAGGTTAGTCTGCATAGAAAGTTTCAGGCCAACCAAGACAATGCAGGGAGACCCTGGCTAAAACAAGACAACACAAAGCAAAACAAAAACATCTCCACCCCTTCAACTGAAGTAAAATGGCTCATAGGATCCTCCATGATCCGGCCCTACCTGCCATTCTGATCTCATTTCCTGATGCTTTCCTGCTCATTCAGTTGCTGGAGCCAGTCAGTCTCCTCAGTGCTTCTGGAACAATCTGGACATCACTTTGCCTCATGTTTAAATGTTATTCCCATAGGAGTAGAAGTGGGAGCTTTGAGCAGGTCAGTGTACTGAGAGAGGACATATAAAGGAAAGAATGAAAGACAGAAAGGAACCAATCTTAGGAGCAAGCAGAGAAAAAGTACAGTGAAGAAACCTGAAGATCAGAAAACAAGAATGGAAAAAGGAAGCAGGAGAGAGTTAGCAAACAAAAAGTTAAATGAAAACCAACCAAAAGAAAAAGCACAGGCGGTAGGCATGTGTCTGTGGGTTGTACATCTACAGACTCAACCAAACACAAACCACAAGATATAGAAGCAAACACTGAATATGGTCTGAACATGTACAGACTTCTTTTTCTTTCATGACTCCCTAAACAATATCGTATAGTAGCTATTTACACAGTATTCAGTAATTGCAAGTACCCAGAGGTGATGTAAAGCATATGGTGTGCATAAGCAAAGTTCAAATACTACACCATGTTATATCAGCAACTTCAGCATCCATGAATTTTCAGTATCCAAAGGAGTCCTAGAGTCAATTTCCTGTAGATACTGAGAACAATCATACCTTAAAACAGACTGTATTTAGGATATATGTTGTAAGATTACCTTTAAAAGGAATGGAATGCTGATGCATGCTATATCATGGATGAACTTGACATTATAATAAAGGAGATAACCCTGACACAAAAGGACAAATACTGTATTATTCCACCTAAGCAAGTTATCTACAACAGTCAAATCTGTACAGGAAGAAGGTAGAGTCCTGACTTTCAACGTCCAGGAGAGGGAGGAATGGGGTGTTCTTGTTAAGTAGGTGGGACTTCAATGTCAGATGATGAGCATGTTCTGTAGTGGTGACGGTTACACAGCACTGTGAATATACCTATACCAGTGTGCTTAATTAGAGACTTCAACATAGTTAAAATGTCAGTGTTACATGGTGTAGGTTTTATTATGTCAGAATAGAAAAAGATCCTGACATCTAATAAGATCTTGAAAGTGACCCAGAAATTCGACTTTTAGAAATTACTCTTGTGAAAAAATGAACCAGAATTTAAGCAAAGATTTTTATCAAAAAATATTATAGGTAATAGCTGAATAACTCCTGCAAACAAAATAAATGGACAAAAGATTGTGGAACACTCCCACTAACCTGGCAGCCACAGGACAGCAGGGACCTTGTCCCTTCTTGCTCTGCATTCTATCTCCGCCTCCTCCCTCTGACTGGAACCCAGAAAGCACTCAATAGATATTGTCGAACTAATTAATGAGGTGAAACGATAGGTACAAGGGTTCTGTAAAGGACTAATGACATAGGAAAATGGCTTGATAACAGTAAGCAAAAAAATGCAGGCTAAAACTTGCGTGTCGTTTCACTTCGACTGGGTAAAACAAGGGTTCTCATTAAACAAATTAATGAATTCTCTTATTGTTTAAGCCAATCTTGAGTTGTGGCTTATTACATCTGAAAGCTTCCTAGCTAATCCTCCCACCCACACAAGAACTTCGCTCATAAAGGGCTCTTCATGCTTTCCCAAAGCTTACTAAAGAGCCAAACAGAAAGCTTAAAACAAACAAACAAACAAACGAGTGGGGATCGTTAATAAAAATTACCTGACAGCAAAGGGGGAAAGTAAGAAATTATTTAATCATGGCACAAAACAATGATAGCACCATAAAGTACAGCTTCATGAAGCAGTTTGGTGTAGGATCTGACAGCTTTACAGAGAGCAACCTTTGAAGCTATTCTTATAATGATAGGTATTTGCAATAATGATTCTGCATCACCAATAGAAAGTTCAAATTGTGCGACGTATTTTGTTTGAGAAGATGGTGCTTTATGTAACATAGTTCACAAGGCTTTTCAGTAAAATGTTAAAATATTTAACATTAAACAAGGCAAGCTTAAGTTCTGGTAACTTCACTCAACTAGAGCTCCTCTTTCTCCAATGCTGCTAAAAGCAAATGAAAAAAAAACTATTTTGTTGGTTACTCTAAAAGTCTTGAATTTATGTTGGAAATTGGGTTTTCTACACTTTGGGATGCATGGCAGATGTCCTGGGATGCATGGTGTAGTCCCTGGAATGCATGGTGGATGATGCCCCTGGGATGCATGGTGGATGATGTCCCTGGGATGCATGGTGAATGTCCCTGGGATGCATGGTGGAGTCCCTGGGATGCATGGTGGATGATGTCCCTGGGATGCATGGTGGATGTCCCTGGGATGCATGGTGGAGTCCCTGGGATGCCTGGCAGATGATGTCCTGGGATGCATGGTGGATGATATCCCTGGGATGCATGGTGGATGCATGGTGGAGTCCCTGGGATGCATGGCGGATGATGTCCCTGGGATGCATGGTGGATGTCCCTGGGATGCATGGTGGAGTCCCTGGGATGCATGGTGGATGATGTCCCTGGGATGCATGGCAGATGATGTCCCTGGGATGCATGGCGGATGATGTCCCTAGGATGCATGGTGGATGATGTTCCTGGGATGCATGGTGGAGTCCCGGGATGCATGGTGGATGATGTCTCTGGGATGCATGGTGGATGTCCCTGAGATGCATGGTAGATGATGTCCCTGGGATGCATGGTGGATGTCCCTGGGATGCGTGGTGGAGTCCCTGGGGTACATGGCGGTTGCCCTTGGGTGCATGGTAGATGTCCTGAGATGGAGCAGAGTGCTTACTTGAAATGCAGCTCCCTCCTCTTTTCCTTCAAAATTGTGATGGATCTGAGATGGAGCTCACGGACCGTTGTTATCAACAGATGCCCAAGTGCCTGAAAAGTAGTGGTCTAGATGTTCTTGATTTTCTAAAAAGTAGTCGTGGATCCTATCCGTTCTGACTCTATCAAGATTTTGTGAGCCTGCATTCAACTTTAAATTCTGTTCTGATATTAATAAAGTCCAGAACAAAGTTGGAATTAACACTTCTACCTCAGGTTTCTATTTAATATTGATTAAAAATAATAAAGTATATACTGTTAGTGGTAGCTTGTGACAGCATGACACACCATGAGTGCTGGGAGCTTTGGCACCAGTTCCCTTTTCTTTGGCTCTTTGAGAGACTGAATCCCTGCATGCGGCACCTAGATGGAGGGTGGTTTATTTGTAAGATACTTTGAAGATTGTTAAGCAAATATAGAATGCACATTGGGGACTTTTTGTTGTCCTGACCAAATACCCGACAAGAAGCAACTTAGGGACAAGGGGCTTATTTTGACTCAAGGTTTGAGGATAAAGTTTATCATGGTGGGGAAGGCATGGCAAACAGGAGCAGCTTGTGCTGGCAGAAGGAACATAGGCTACCTGCTCCCATGTCAGCAGAATAAAATACAGAAGGGAATGCTGGTGCCTATAACAAGCCCACTCCCTTTGGATTCAGTCTATGACCCTAACCCATATAGCCAGTAGGTTTCAGTATACCTCCCCTTCTTCATAATTCCTCTTTGGAAAAGCCCACACAAACATATCCAAAAATATGGCTGATTAACACTGTAGGTATTCCTTAATCCAGTCAGACTGCCTGTTGAAATTAAGCATTACAGAAGGATTGTAACCATATGTGTGACATGAGAAAGCTTAGGAAGTAGGTCTGAGTGGACCTTTAAGAAACAGCCATGAAACTTTAGCAAATGCCATGTTAACATAGCCCATTAAAAATTTTAACTACAGGAATGATTTCACCACTCATCAATTTCCACTCTATCATGCTTTTATAATTCAAAGCTCCCCCCCCCACGATCTGCTTCTGTTTTCTTGTTAAACTTCCTGACATCTGTGCTGAGAACAAACCTCTAGCCCCCTAGAAACTTCTAGAGATATACTATATATGGTGCCTCAAATATCTATTCATTCTTCAAAACCCAGTGCAAAAGCAGCCTCTTCCCAGAAGCCTTTTCATGGTTGCCCAGGCAGAATTAGTCATCCTTTGTTCTGTGATTTGACAGCTTGCTATTACCACAGTTATCATGCTCATTTGTTTGTCTACTTCTCCAAGCAGACTGTAAATGAGTCAAAGGCAAGACCTATATCTGGGTGGCAAGAAACTCCTTTTGAACTTGGGACTGAGAGAGAGCAGAAGTGTAAGGATATGGGACATGATTCCATTTAGATATAGGATATGATTCTATGCATTCATTCATTCATTCATTCATTCATTCAACAACATAGCAGCTAGCCTATCATAAGAGAATATATACAAGATATTTAATTAGAGAAAGAGGAAAAACAAGGCAAGAAGTCAGTATGGGGATGGGGTCAAATGAGCAGGCTTTATCAAGGTTTTAAACTCTCCCTCTGGGTAGCTTTGCAAAGCACAACCTCTGACATGGGTCTAGTAGGGAAGAGCTGGATCCAGTCTATAGATAGAGAAGAAACTTCAGCCAACGAAGACCTGGGAAGAGTCACTACACAATGGGTAAGGCCTGGTGAACAATGAAACTGAGGCCCCTAGAAAGCAGGGGTGAATGCTATTCAAGTTGCTAAAGGACTAGAATACTAAGCATTGAGTATCTCCATTCTTCCATGGTCTGACTCTCAACACATTAAGGTGTTTCTTCAATCTGCTATTTAATATTTTAAGTAGGGAAAATGTATTATTGGCATTAATTTTATTATGGGTATTAAATGACATTTTTTGTATTGTGCAGAAGCATTGTCAAATATAAATACCAGGACATTTCGTTTCCTGTGTAGAACTACCAGAATCACACAACTCATCCCTAACCCAGAGGGTGCCTCAGTCTGATCAAAACTTATTAACACAAGATAGACTGGGAGAAATCAGGAAAGGGTCATCAAGCATGAGTTGATCTGAAGGATCTCAGGATACTCTCAGGGCAACGTCAGACTCTCTCAAGGGCTCAAGGACCAACTGGGGATTCAGAACTTAGTAGATTATGCACACTGTCCCTCCTACAAACCATGTACCACCTCTTAACCAGTGGGCAAAAAAGGCCTCTTCCATGAGTCAGTCTAACTGATGACAGATGGTTGGGTGTCCCTAGAAGATGTTGGAACATCTGCATCAGAATATTCTGCTATTTAGATTGGGATTGTTGAGATGAAGGTACTGCCAGATGCCCCCAATAAATTATGTAACTCAGCCTAAGGTGGGAATGGCCACTGCTGCCATACCTTTCCCCAAAATATCAATGAGTCCAGGTACAACGACCCCAATCCTCTTGTCCCTGGACTTCGATCCCTACCAGGGTGGAGGGAAATATCGTAGTCTGGGTGATGGGCAGAAGCAGGGGGCAGGCAGGAGCCATGATAGAAAGGGAGGAGGAACAGGTGGTCAGAAGCCTTCCTAGGGAGGAGACGGCTCGCACTCTCAGCTGAAATGCCAGGCTCCAGCACATGTGCTGCTGTCCCATCCCATGGAACCTCTCACGAGGTTGAGACAGTATTATAAGAAATTTCAGGACAGCAGCTGCAGAGCATTAAGCCAGGCACAGAGCCTTCTACGTGTGGGGCCCTAGACAACTGCATTGGTTGGTGGAAAGCCCAGAAAGCTTGCCCTGTTCTTTGCCATGGCCCAAGAGGATTAGAAAATAGAAGAGGACCAAGGAGAAATGCTGGGGAGCCACAGTCTGGGGGTGAAGGGTGCCATAAAAGACTGAAATGAGTAGGCAAATGAGAGAGAGAATCAGCCCGGAAACCGCAAGAATCCGGGAACCATCAACATCAGAGGACTCTCGTGAGAGGTCTAGAGAAATGTGTATTGTCCCATGAACATTTTTTAAAATGTTGAGCTCGTGTTTAGAAACTGGAAACATTCCCATAAGAAGCAGCTTCTTAAAGCAGCTTCTTACAACAACAACGAAAATAAATCAAAAGACGTAACAAGGTCTGTATTCTCCCATGACCAACATGAAACAGAGGAACGGCAGCTGCTTCTGTACAAGGGACAGACACATGCCCACTCCAGCATCGGACTGCTTATGAATCACGAGTGTCTGCCCAGACAGGTTCACTGGATGCAGCTCCATTATGATGGTTACAGCCATCTAGTAGGTTCGTTTGGAACTTGGGCCTGTACCCTTATCCAATGGTACAGAAAGTTTACCTAAGAGGGAACCTAAAAATAGGTCCGTGGATTGGGCATGTTGGAAACAGCAGCAGTCTTCATGAGAACCGTCTCAATGGGATGTGGGGATGGGAGCCAGATGGTGGTGGGTTGAGAAGTAAATGGGAGGTGATGAAGTTGAAGCAGAAAGCGTACAGACTAATTTTTAAAGGTTTTTTTTTGTCATAAAAGAGAGAGTGAAGGCAAAGTAGATTGAACCCACCCAGCCCTCCCTGTTCCTCCCTCATGTTCCTTCCCACACACCCTCTCTGACTAAATAAAGAAGGAAACGACATGAAGTGAAGCAAGATCTCCGTTTGAAATTTGACACTTCAGAAAAGTACCAATTCCGGACCAGAAGTGGAAATTAACTAGGATTTTAACTGATCCCTGTGAAGTGTCAAATCTCTCGAATATTCAGGTCCCTTACATAAAGCTCGGCAGTATTCCCACAGAAGGTACTCTCATCTTCTCAAGTTCTTTACGTTATCTTTAACTTACTCTCACTATCCAATGCAATGCAAATGCTATGCAAATTAGTTGTGATTTCATATTGTTTCTGGAATGTGAACCAAAGTCTATGCGTGTTTTGTTTTTTCCCAAGCGTTTTTGATCCTCAGTTGAACTTGTGGCTGTAATGATAATAAAGAGACAGAAGGTTGACTGTATTTGTTGCTGCTGTTGTTAGTGGTTAGAAAAATTAAGTTAAGTTGAGACTAATTCAGAGGTTTTTATTTTATCCTTTGACAATGGAATTTTTGTATGGGAAGTTTTAGGATAAGCCTGCTTATACTGCAGAAGCAAAACAGAGTTACACGATCTGGGAGGTACTCTAAAATCTCAGCAAGCAATGTAATAGTTTAAGTTTATTTTCTGAAATAAAACTACTCAGATCCCAAGACGCTGTGTCCAACAGGCAGCATTCCCCTTTCGATTGTTGAATAAACTAATCTTTAAATAAATGATGGCATCTGTTTCCACCTACTGCATCAATGTTTGCATGTTTTACAGGCTTGTTTGTTCATAAGAATGAAATTGGGATGGCTGATAGCTTATTATGAACATGTTTAGATTTGGGTTTATCAGTCTCTGTCTTTTATGAAGAGTTTGTCTTGATTAAGCAGATGCTAGACCTGAAGTGGAGCTCAGCAGAAGTGTGCGAGCTTTTTGTGCCTCTTTCTGGAAGCTATAGGGAATGCTCAGATTTGTGGCAGGATCCTGAGAGGTGATTTAGGTTGGAGCAGACTTGACTCTGCTTCAGCAAGTCTGCCAAAGAGGAAGCCCTGTCCAACAGAGGGCTGTGGTCTGCAGCATTCACTGTTGTCTTTGAGATGCTCAGTGCCCAGTACTTATTAGTGATCTTGTCAGTGTGAGTCTGCATCTTCATGTGGACGTAAAACACACAGCGCAAAGCTATACCTATGAGGGAAAATAGAGTGGGACTCTAGCATTGTTTTGCTCTGGTGTTTGTTCTGTTAGGAAGTCAGGTAGCCTTCCCTTAGGAAATGCTAGAATTCCTTCTGAACTTTAAGCTAGCATCTATCACTGAGAACACCAGTCTTTGATCTTAATCCCTACCTTCAGCACACCTGACAAACTGAAATTAGTCACATGGGCTCTGTGTCGACTGACGTTCAAGCTTAGAAGTTACAAAGCCAGCTTCATCTAAACAAGACCAGCAACTGGCCTGGACTAGACATAAATCAGGTGGTGTCGTGTAATGTGGAAGGGTGGTGGGCAAGGAAAGAATCCTACAGGGAGAGGAGAGAGGCCATCCTCATTGCTCTCCTTCCTCCTTGGCTGCTTTTTACCCTACGAAATGTGGACGCTGTCTCCACTAAATCACTAGGATAACTGCTGGCAACCCTACTAGTCTTTTTCCTCCAACGTCAATCTTCTTAACATCCTGTAGGACACGGCAATGTTGGCCATTGTTTTTCATGATCTCTCTCCCCTTCCTCAAACAGCACAGTGCTGTCTTGGCCCTTATGCCAATGGTCTTTCTGCTAACCAGCCTTTCTAACCGACCCTTTTATTGCCTCCAACACTTCTTTTCTCCCCTTGTGCTCCACTGTGTCATGCACCCTTTTAGGTCTGACTTTTCCATTATCACCCTTGATGATCTCATCTACTCGTACATCTTGGCTCCTCTCTGCATATGGTTATCAGATTGTGGTATGTAGAGTTAACCTCTTTGCCAACTAGTGGAAAGAGCTGAGAAATTGGAATTCAAATCAAATGAGATCACACAAGTGGAGACTCAAAGTGCTGACTACAAATGCCTTTTTCTGCCTTCCACAGCTCCCCAGTCATTTCCACTCAGTCCTGCTGACGTCACTGAATGACCCCACCTTCCAGTTAAATGGGGGAGATTGTGGTGTCCTCTTGGATTTTTCCTCCTACTCATTACACCCGACACAGTGACATAGCATCTGAATACCACTTTTCTGACAGCCTTTTGTATCCCTTTTTCCCCTTTCCTGGCATTTAACCTCAATCAGAAATGACGTCACATGCCCACTTCCAATCTTAGTGCTTAATTCAAGACCTGGGTGAATCTCCAGCATTAGTCAAAACCAGCACGAACATTACTGCCAGGAGTTTGACTCTTTCTACAGCACAGACTTTTTTTTTTCTTCTGTAGCCTTTTGTTACACTTCTCTTCAGTCACCATTCTCTGGCCAAATTGAAAGATTTTCCACTCCCCAAACCCCTTTCCAAACTCTTATACCTGTGAAGATTCGTTTGTAGTGGTCTAATCCATAGATGCCTTTCCCTCTCTGCCTTTACCCCACCTCAGCCTCTGATGGGTATATCAGTCTGGATCTAGGCAGGAGCATAGAAACTATTGTAAGAATTTCAAAAAAGTAAATTTTAAATAGGGAGGCAGTTGGGTTCTAGAATGGCTGAATGAAGGAGCTGCGAGGGCTGAGGAATAATAATAATAATAATAATAATAATAATAATAATAATAATAATAATAATGAGGCTGTGCCTAAGTATTCATAGGAGGGAGGCCCTAAATTTACACCTGCTGCTCGTCAGTTCTAGATGTAATGAAGAGATGCTGTCTGGAGTGGCCCTGCCTGGGCAGCCACAGTCTAGAAGCTGCACCCCTTGAGCCTCTCCAGCATCCGCCAGCACTCTGCTTCAAAGCCAGAGTTCTTTCTGGACACAGCCAACAAGGAAGTACAGAAAGCACAGTTTTCAGACACCCAGCCCTACATCTACCTAGCAACGGATAGGTGGGGTGCAAAGCAGAGACTCAATGGAGGAAGGCCAATACAAATACCACATGCTTCCTAAAGTGTCTCCTGATGCCTCACCCCTTCCTTCTCTCTCCAACACTGCCAGCTAAAGGAAATCCCCTCTCCCTCCCCACTCTCTCCTGAATTCTGAACATAGACATCTTTGACAGAATTTTATGTTTTTTATATTTGTTGGGAAACTGCTCCACTTCAGGTATTGTCGTCTGTGCTGAAAATCTGTGGGGCAAGTTTGCTTGGCTTCCATTCCTCTGAAGTTACGTGGATATGGAGGTGTGGCTGGAGAAGTCACAGTTTAATGTGCGATTACAAGGTAGTTTGCTAAACACTCAAATAGAGGAGGTGAAAGCCTCTGACCACACACTGGGAAGGTCGGGAAGAACTTCCAGAAAAGACCAAAATCAAAGCCAAATAGATAGAAACTGGGGGAAATACTTTTGATAGAAAGAAAGTTACATGTAAAGGTCCGCACGTGACAGAAAGGGAGTCCTCCTCTATTCGGGAAGCAATATGTATACAGTACGGGAAAAAGAGAAACAGGTGAATGGGAACAAGAAGTCTTGAGAAAACAGTGGGTACCACATAGAACACAAGGTCTGGCTTGCAAGCCAATAAAGGCTTTTGGGGAAAAAACGGGAAGCTCTTGGCTGTAAGGAGGAGCATAGCATGATCTGATATTCAAGTTTAGGATGTCTGTGTTGACTCTGAGGATGAGAACACACAGAAGGGAGAGGGGGGACCAATTAGGAAGCTTTCAGGGAAAACAAGAATAGTGGCCAAGAAGAGGTTATAGCATTGAAAATAAATGAGTAGTCATCAAGAGGTGTTTAGAAAACAGAGCTGAGATGAGTATGTAGGAGGTAGGTGTCAAGGACAGGTCCTCTTGCCTTAAAATTTTTCTTGGACAGATGGAAAAATACAAGAGAGTAATATTTGGAGAGTGTTTTGCTGCTTTGACAAATAACCACAAACTCTGGAATTCATAATCATACAAATTTACTACTATTATAGGTTTTGATGTCTGTGTCTCATTCAATTGAACTATAATACCATGAGGGTTGTACTTCATCTGGAGCCTCTAGGACAGAGGCCATTTCTTTGTCTTCTCCAGCTTCTACAGGCTACCAGAACTCCTTTGCTTCTGGTCCCCCTCCTCCACCTTCAAAGCCACGTTTCGATCCTTCTCTCTGATTCTGCATACCTCTTGTAAGGCCTCTGTGATTGTACTGGGTCCACCCAAATAACCCAGGAGCATCTTCTCATTTCCAGATCCTTGGCTCACATCTGCAAAGTCCCTTTTGACAGCCACAAGAAAGTTGTCACAGGTCTTCAGGGCCTCTTGTTCTGCCCACCACAGAGAACAAAGGCACACATATGAGTTCAGTTTTGCAGGTGTGGAGTTGGTAACTATGGAACATCCAAGAGATGAGAGTCAACTGAAACAGCTTAGTGTCTAGAGGGGCCTGGGAAAGTGCCTGCCTGGCCGCCAGCAGACAACAGAATGATTGACAGCATTTAGTATAGAAATAACACACCTACATAACTCCCATTATCTATGGCACTTTAAAATAACTTTGCCAGCTGCGTCATCTGCTTTAAGAAGCTGTAGAGACATTTGATCCCTAAAAGCTCCTCATGGAGGTTAGAGCCTTACTTCTTCGGCTACTTTGTATGATTATGACTATTGAGTATTCATTCTGGAAAAGGAAAAACCAGAAGAATAGCAATTGCTAGGGCTGTGAGTGGTCAGAGCAGCCAACTGAAAAGGGGCATGAGGGAAATAGGATTTTATAACCCTGTCGTAACTTGTATGACTATACGCTGAAAAGGGTAATTTCTGTCTGTATCCTATCTTGATGAACCTGACTCTTGGGAAATAATAAAGGGGGGGGTACCATATTCCTTTCCTGCTGACTTGTGCCACGACTGCAGCCCAGGTCCTTTGACTTTGGCCCCATGCAATCAGATCACTCAGGTTCATGTGAATATACATGGTTCCCAGAAAGATAATGTCTCCTCTTGCCTTGCTTACATTTGTTTGCTTGTCTGGGGGTGATTCTAAGCACTCGCTAATTTTGAGGAGTTTGTGTCAATCCAAAAGAACATTTTAGTTTTCATTAACTTTTCTTAGCTTTTGCCTTGTCTGGTGCCAATCCTTTTTCTTTTCCCCATTTCTCCTTAAAACAAGAGAAGAGAAGAGAAGAGAAGAGAAGAGAAGAGAAGAGA